>KK117194.1:83906-124184 GCA_000611955.2 Stegodyphus mimosarum
AAAAAAAAAAAAAAAAAGAAACATTTGTTTTATGTTGAAATAGGAGAAAATTACCTCGATGAAGATTTTAAGGCTAAATATTCTGCTTTTATTTTTAACATTCAGCATGTTGTATCAATTTATCTTTTTAAGATCTTTCAACTGTTGTCCTTTCAGAAAATTTTTTTTTATTTCTTTAAATACATTTTTAATTTTTAATTTCATTCCGTAACTATAGAAACACCCGTTCAGATGTGTTAGGAATGAGCAAGAACGATACAGAGGAAAGATTCATTACATACATGTTGATTGATACAGAGGAAAGATTCATTACATACATCTTCATAGTCGATTTTTTTTTAATTTGGGAGAATTTTATAGAAGGGTGTATTTGCAATTCTAATTGTGAAAATTCTGAATTCAGGAACTCAAAAGACTAGTAAATAAGTCATCAACTTTGCAGAACTTGGGGAAGGTATTTATTTGCCTTGGAAGTAATGGGTACATAGAAGAGTTCTTTTGCCCATGAGAAATATGCTTGAACTTTCTATTTTAAATGATAAGTAGTGTATATTTTGGGGAAGGATTTTAATTTTCCTTTTGGAACATTTCTCATCAATACTTTGCATTGTAGTTTGAAGCCTGGTAATGTCACATTTTGGTTGCAATGATTTCGCTAAAATCGCCGCATGTCGGCATAACAAGCGTGCATAAACTGACATCACCACCAGTGCATGGGAAATTATGAATATAATCCAGATACAGTGCCGGCCCCAGGACTGAACTTTGAGATACTCCTGCGCAAATATTTTTGACCTGATGAAAAGATGTTCTTTTGTTTGAGGTGAATTCTTTATTAGATAGGCAAGAGTTAATAATAATGAGAGTTTCCCTGGGAAAATTGAAATCGATGTACTTGTATAGTAGTCCCTTGTTCTATACGCGGTCAGAAGCTTTGCCATGTCTATCGGCAAGATAGCAACGGACATTTTGTTATGCAGGGTAGCATCCGTTGCATAGTGATTGATAGGTGTTTCCGAAAGCCGTGTAAAGTTTATCCTAATTTTATTAACAGTTATTTTAAGTTTATGCATCTTCCCTATCTTTCTAGTTTCAGCTTTCAATTTCCTACCAGAATGTAATTTCAGAAACGCAGTTAATGCAAATGAGTAAACAGTAGTATTTAAGTCGATGTTTCACCTACTTCTTGAGAGAGAGTCTGAATTTCTGACTAGCGCGCGTTTGCCCTTTTGGCTACGTCTCTCTTAGTTATTGCTACGCTCGACTATACTTTAGGCCCTTGTTTGGCTTCGCCGACTTAATTAAGATTCAGGGTCGAACTACTTAATATCTTGATAGCTTCGGCTATATCTTTAGTTAGCTTTAGTTAAGTTTAGTTTAGTTTAATTTCATAATTATTTAAGTTCAAGGCCAAGTGGAGGCTTTGCTGTACGTTCCGAGTTAGGAACTGATTGTATTTGCTCTGAGAAATAAAGGGTATTTAACCCTTCTTAAGTCTTACGTCTCTGTTAACACACTTAAGAGATTATTCGCTTGATAGTGTTTGTGGGGTTCAAGGATTGAATACTGAATTAAATAAGTAAAACCCCACAGCCGGATTATTCTTTCGGGAGCTGATTTAAGTAAAGCTCGATTTGGGTCAAGACATACTTTCTAAGATACTACTCAACGTAGAAAGCAACTGTTTGGTCGATAATTACTCGGATTGGTATGGTTTTTTTATGAGAAAAATAGCTGCCTTTTTCCAAGCCTATGGAAAGTAGTTTCGGTACAGTTAAACATTGCAAGTGCTAACTAATCTTACGATGAAAGATTTTAGGCGTATTTTCATTCAGGCATATTGTGCTCGAAATAAGACCGATGCCTTGAGCTTTGTCTTTCTTCAGGCTTCTAATAATTGTCTCGATTTCCACAGGCGTGGAAAATTTGATTGGATGTGAAGCTGTGGGAGTAGCAAACCAACTCTAAAGCCAGAATTTCGTGTTGTTTTCAAAATTTGAATTTGAGGATGGAGTAAATATAACCATTGCTTGTAACAATGGGATGAGGAATATCCTTAAGAAGACAGTTTAGCGTATGAATAAATTTCCAGGGGAACCATCGTCAAGATTTAAGATGGAAATTTTCTCATTCTAAAACTCCTGTTCAGACTTTTGGATATGTTCTTTAATTGGTCTATGAAGGGAGTTAATTTTTGATTTGAGCATGGGATCTCAAGTAAAATTGTAAATTTTACTTTTTCTATTTCTATGCAGAATGCCGATCTTTTTTCCTATGGCCCATGATGTTTCAAGTTTGGCTTAAAAGTTATGGCAATACTGTACCTAACTTTGATATCATTTGCAAAACTGATCACGACGCGTATTCTTAAGGGGACAAATTTCAGGCGGAGTTTTCTGTAATAAATTGTAATAAATTGTAATAAAGGGACACACTATTATGTTTTTTCTATCGGGCCTCTCCTCAGCTCCCAATACAAGTAATAATCAGCACATGGTCCAACTCCAAATTATTTATCTCATCCACATCTATGGGGTTAGAAGTGAAAATGTCTAAAGAAAGTTCACCGATTTGGCCTAAACATGCAGTAGTTTGGAACATGCTGGAAACGGGATAATTTGTAACAAAATTATGAAGGATTTTTGCATTGTCATTAGTGCAACTGCACCTCTGTTCAAGGGCACTGAGTTGGAGTTATCGCTGACTGTGGTCTACGTGATCATAGGAAGAAATTTATCACAAGATAACTTATTATCCGGGGAGGTATAAAGTGGGCTAAAAATAGTGTTGCCTATTTCAAGATTTTCTAAGGCTATATTAACAATTTCGTAGCCTCTGCTGTTGTCTACACAGACAAAGTAAGGTATAGTTTAACATAAATTGCGGCCCCACCTCTTTTGTGACACAGGCGATCACACCTGTAAATGTTAAAGTTAATAATATTGATGCTAAGATCAAAGACTGCATGACAACGGCAATGTCAGCTTCATGCTGAACCAAAAAAAAAAAAAAAACTTATAATTTCTGAAGTTGTAAAAGGAAAGAATATCTTCATGGAGATCGTTTCAAGGAAAATTAATTCGTGGCACTGTATCTTTAGACAAAACAACAAAAACATCTATGCAACCAGTCCATTCGCCGGGCTAACCGAGTACAACCACCAGTATTCAATTATCTTACGCACTCGGCCACTGATAGGTTTTAAGGGAACTTGGAGTTATCATGTACTTCCAAATTAAAATAGTAGAAGAAAGTACACTGAATTATTGTAATTATGACAAAGGTCACCATGGGTATCTACCTAAGGTAAGGGATAACTTCTCGGAGGACTTTTTCAGGCAAACTAGCTGGAATTTATATTACGCATGGGAAAACTACGAATACGTTCATGCAGCGAGCGCTTTTGCCTGACAGGAAAGTAGATCAACTACGTGGGTTTGGTTTTTTGATTAACTGAATTAAGACAAAGCAGTTCGACAGCTGTCTGTACAAAGAGAGATATTCTTTTATAAAGGGTTTTCTGAGGGAAACTGGCTGGTATTGTCACGTTACACATGGGGAAAACCATGAAAAACGCCCATGCAACTTGTCCTTTCGCTGCGATTTCAACCCGGGTAAAATTACCAGTGTTCAGCTGTCTTATCTTCTCTGCTTCTGTGAGTTAGGAGTGTTTGAAATTTTTTTATAGTTAATCTAGACAGCGGTTTTTATTTTTAACTTAAAAAGAGTTGTACTGTAAGATCTCTTTTTGTAACAATAAGCATATCATGTCTCACCTAAGAAATGGGAAATGTACCTTTTCTTTTAGTTCCAAAATGATGGGGGGGGGGCGAATCTACAAGTATAATTTGACTTTCGCGTTGTTAACCGAGATTTCTCACGTTTAGCATCCATTTGTAAATTTTCGTGTGCACGACTTTAAAAAAATAAATTGTTCTCTGAAAAATTTCATAGATATTTGGGCGGATTGCACGCAAGGGGTAATTTACGTTTTTTCCATTATGGTTTAGTTTCATTTTAGTTTAAATACTGTTTCGTTTCAGTAACGTTATGTATTATAATTATGAATAAATATAAAAGTTCATGCATACTAACGGTAGAGAATTCATTTGAAAACATTGCATGTAGATATTTCTTTCTGAAAATGACGCCTATTACGATTAGGAATTAACTAGCACTTTTATATTAAATAAATTCAGCATATATATGCAGATGAATTATTCTGTTTGGGTGAGTCACAAGAAATTCTATTTTTATAAATTATGTAAAGTAGACGTTCTTTCTTTCTGTCTGATCTATGTATGAAGAAAGAGAAAAGAAAAATTACATAAGAAGTGATTAATGGTTTTTTTCACTTTCAAGGCTGTTCTAAAAATATATATTATGAAGTTACTTGGGAATAAATAAATGTGTATTATGAATATCACATGCAGTGATTGCAGAAGAGTTTTACGCTTACTAGTGTCCAAACGGCTAAAACTACTGAGCATTTGTACTTCCATAAAGGAAATACGAGCCAGGTTCGCTCTGAATGTCCTCACAAAGACATCCTTTCTTTCAGGCAGATAATCCTCAAGTGATTTTTGTTAATTGGCCCAGCAGTAGTCGAGAGGGCATCAGCCACGGCTGTACCGGAGTTCGACCCGCATTCAGTGCGCAAGGTGAACAGGCTGACAGCATGGTGGTTTTCTTCTTGTGTAACGCGAATACGACCCAGTTTCCTTTAGAAAACCCCTTCATGAAGGCATCCTTTCCCATAGAAGCCGACCAATGAAATCGCTGAACACTGGTAGTTCTGGCATGGGTTCGAATCCAGGCGAACGGGCTGGCTGCATGAGTGTTTTCGTGGCTTTCTTCATGTGTAAACGTGTATACGAATCAGTTTCGCTTAGAAAGTCCTCCACGAAGGCATCCCTTCCCTTAGGCAGATAGCCGTAGCGTGCTTTACCATAATAAACTAAACCAAACCCTTCCCATACGCAGATAGACCTCTTGTGTTTTACCAGATTCAAATAACCTAACCTTTGTCAATTAATCAACCAAGAAGCGAAGAGTTTTATATCGAATTAAGCGAAATTAATGGTACAAGATTTTTCTTTAGACATGTGATTTAATGAATTAGTTTCAGCTGTGATTCTCAACAGTGCTTAGTTACTTATTTAGCACCAGCTGAATTGCTGTACGCCTGTTATATGACTATCAGCATTTGTATTCAATTAGTGGAACACTCTATTGTCGCTAGGCGTAGCCAAAAATCTCTGTAGAATATTAATATTTGTAACGGAACTTATAAAGTTACTTCGGAAAATGGTTATTTGTAATCTGTGGTTATTAAAAAGACCTTGTCAAGACTTCGACTGTGCTGAATGAGGAGTTTAGCAATGTTTTATGCATTGCGATTCTGAGTTTACAGAGAATGTTTACTCTAGAAGTCAGTGGTAACTTGGATATAAGAAGTTATTATGATGCATTTATACTGAACAATATAAACTGGGTATGTTAATGTACCTGATATGTGCTATTCACATATTTGCAGAGTTCCTATGTTAATATTTGCTTGTCACATTCATAAAAGTCACTTGTGTTATTCACTTATTTACGGTTCGCTTACAACACTTATTTATAGTCTGCCTGATAACTGAAGGTGACGCTGAGAAATACAAATCAGTGTGTAGAGTTGGAAATTTATGTGTTCATCGAAAAACATAAGCGGTTCACTTACACACAGCACACCATTTTATATTTGCTTGGCATTTTGTATCGCTTACTGATACAGAACGCTTGAAGATGGGACTAGAAAATATTAAGTTCATTATACCACCACTCAGCCGCTAGATCTGTGCTGAGAGTTTTTTTTTCTTTAAATAAATAATATTGCTTTTAGATTTTCGCAGTTCATTGCCAGGTAGTCTACGAGAGTTTTAAGTTGGTTTCGTAGTAGCTTACTCTCTTGAGTTGTTTCAGCCATACCTGGGCATTTTGGTACCTGTTGAGCCGCATATGCATGAATCTGTGTGGTACAATCTGAAGCGAAACAGACAGGCTGCAAAAGGGCCATGCGCTGTCAGGAAATACACCCTTAGACAAAAAAAAAAAAAAAAGGTTTCGACGGATAATGCAAAATTTTACATTTTTGGCTGCCAATGAATGAATGGTTGTCGCTACAGCGCATCTGATCTGCGCAACTGGCAGGATATTTAAGAGGAAAAATTAGGATTCCAGGTTATAAATTCTTAACGAATTTCGTTCCGTGTACTCTGGTGGAGAATAACTATGCATCGCATACAGGTGCGCGAACGATATGTGCAGATTTCAGAATTTTAGAGAGGTCGTGTTGGGCTCAAAGAAGCCGGTTGGTTTTATCGGCGAATAGCTCGACATTTGAGCAGGAGCGATGCCACTATTAGACGATGTTGGCAGGAATGGGTGAACCATGGCCGCACACAGCGTCAAGAAGGAAGCGGTAGGCCTAGAGAAACGACAGAACGTGAAGACCGAGCAATCGTCAGAGCGGCACGCACGGATCCAGATACATCATTATCATCCATTGTACGAGCAACTAGTGCTTCAGTAACCGCAAGGACCATTCATAGACGGCTTCACAGAGAGGAAACTGAGGTCACGGTGCCCCTTGCGCCGACTACCATTGACCTCTGTACAACGTCAAGCCCGTGTGCAGTAGTGTCGGGCTCATTCGCACTGGAATATCACTGACTGGAGCAGAATAGCCTTCAGTGAGGAGTCCCGCTTTGAACTGAGCCCCGATAACCAGCGAAGGCGAGTCTGGAGACGCTCCGGACAGCGGTTTGATACCAACTTAACTGTCTTCCGGCAGAGAGGCCGACAACCAGGAGTGATGGTCTGGGGTGCCATTTCATTTCATAGTAGGACCCCTTTGGTTGTCACCCGTCGCAACCTTACAGCACAGCGGTACGTCGACGAAGTTCTAAGGCGCGTTGTGTTACCTTTCATGTCACGCCACCCTGGGCTTACATTTCAGCAAGATAATGCCCGCCCCCACACTGCACATGTTTCTACTGCATGCCTTAGTGCTTGCCGAACATTACCTTGGCCAGCAAGGTCGCCGGATCTCTCTCCTATTGAGCACGTTTGGAGTATTATGGGCAGGGCCCTCCAACCAGCTCGGGATGTTGACGATCTAATGTGCCAGTTGGACAGAATTTGGCACGATATCCCTCAGGAGGACATCCGCAACCTCTATCAATCGATGCCAAGCCGAATAACTGCTTGCATAAGGACCAGAGGTGGACAAACGCGTTACTGACTTTTCCACTTTGTGAAGCTCTATCACTTCAATAAATGATCCAATTTTTCTCAAACCATAATCATTTGTTTTTCTGTACATGTACATCACTTCTACCGATTTTCGTCCCATTCTGATAACTCCTTCTTGGTGCGTCTTTTTTTTTTGTCTAAGAGTGTATGTCATTGCTCTGCCTGTAGTGATTAATTCCCTTGAGGGCATTGGGAGGAAGTTAAATGTCCTCCTGCCTGTTAGCTCTTGTGTCCAACTAGTTTTCCACAGGGACATAAGGTTTAGTCTTGATTTAAGATGTGAGAATGAAATTGAAAAACAGTCTACAGATAAATCTAGTTGTACAGCATGTATAAAGTTAGCAAAAACCTACTGTTTCCTGTCTCTTTCGCAAATGTCGAATTGGGGATGAACATATAATATGCCATCACTGCATTCCTTTTCTGCGGTATGCAGTATTTTATGCAATTAATTTTTATAAGGTATATTTGATTGAACTAGCTGACCGTTGGAATTTTTTATGGTTTTTATCACGTGTAGTATAAATCCGAGCCAATATTCCTTAGAAAATTGCCTACCTGTGGCCTCGTAGATAAGTACGCTGAATATTGGTAGTCTGTCTTGAGATCGGTTCCTAAAAAATAGGCTGGTCCCATAGGGTTTTTTTAGTTTCCCTCCACGTGTCAATCAACAGTAGCCAGTTTCTCTTAGAAAGATCCTCCACGATGACAAGTTTCGTATAGGAAGATAACCCTACTGTGCTACAAGTATAATAAGTGTATTTCGTATAGGAAGATAGCCCTAGTGTGCTACACGTATAATATGTGTATTTCGTGTAGGAAGATAGCCCTAGTGTGCTACAAGTATATCGTTATCAAATAATGCAACTTAATTTCAATATTAATCCGTTTTTCAATATTTACTTCATATACCGTTTCGATTAATTTGCACATGCTCTAGTTATCGTTTTCTATGCTAATGATGTAAAAGTTTTATATAACTACGTTTGTACTGTGGAGGTAAAAATAAAAGAGGCGCCAACCTCGCATGAGGACTGACGCAATGCTTTCAAGGTTTCGTCTCCAGGGGGCGCGCTAAGAGAGGTATTGAATGCTTTGCAAAATATATTTACTATAAAATTTGAATCTGATAATGAATGTACCCAAAGACGTGTTTTAAGTCAAAAGTTAGAAACTTGATGGCGAAATTTAAATATAAAATTATGTATGTTAAAGTATTTGTAATTAGACACATAAAGGTCAGGTTAAGTTTTTTGAAATAGGGTAAGACATGCAAGGGCTGTCTGTCTAACGGGAGAAGTATCTTCGAGCAGGAATTTCCAAAGAAAACTGACCTTTAAGAATGTTGTAGAGACATTAGGTTATTTAGAAGAAGGAGACATGAAAAATGAGCAACGCTTTTGCCGGGAATCGAACCACGGACCTCTCGGTTACGCGTCGAGCGTGCTGACCACTACACCACGAGGCATGCGAAGGAGGCGGGAGAAATACCTTATAGTGTATTAAAAATAACGCATGTAATTTTCATTTAATTTATATTTATACATATTCCTTATGTAAAAAATTCCGATGTATGCTAAATTATTGTAAATTACTTTACTCGAAAAATATAGTGAATAGATTAAAGATTTGCACAAGCCGAAAATAAAAAAAATATTAAATATGTATGGGTATTTATGCTAATGCTTATAAAATGCATGTATTTGTCTTTAACAAAATGTGTAAATATTTATTAAATTATTTATAAATTTATTTGGAAATGAGGGATTTATTCATTTATGAACTCCTGTGCATGTTACAGTAAAGAAATCTAGTTATTAAATATATCTAAATTTATAATGAGTATAAATAGTGTCTAAAGATATATTTACCTTAACTTAATTGTAAACATAAATTGAAATTCTGTTAATAAATATTTTATAAAACTATTTAAGCAAGAATTGTTCTTACTGGAAAGAAATTTGTTAAAAGGGTAAAGGGCAGTTTATGAAATGCGTTTTTAAGGAATTTGTATAGAAGAATTTTTAGAATACGTATTGTTGAAATTAGGGTAAAAAATTGATAAGTACTAAAAGAATTATTTCTTTACATTTTATAATAACTCAGCTGCAAGTTTGAAATAATATTAAAAAACACCTTTTTTTTTTAATCCGTTTCAGCAATACTCATGGAAAGTTTTGTACAGGGAAATCAAGCAATATTTAACGATTTTCATTATTAAAATAAAAGGTGCTCTACTTTGAAATGAACCAAACAGAGCGTTAATTATAAAGTGACTTTGATTTAAAGGACGCTTCGGAAGCAAAAACATCATCTGATATTTGAGAATCTATTTCCCGAAGAAGCTCTGTCAATGAAAAAAGAAATAATGCGTAATTTTAATATTAATAATGTAATAAACTTTAATTTAAATTTTTGTAATTGCTAACCGAATAAAATCGAATTGCCTTAAAATTTCTTTATAATGTAATTAACGAAAACTTGTGATAATATTTCATTCAAATTAAACTGTTCTCTTTGAAAAGTATAGCATTTAATTCCGTTCAGAATGAAATGTCGTTTAAAAATGTATCCTTTTCACATACTCAGTACTGAAATAGTGTAGAAAAAGATATACATTTATATGTATATTTACGACGTAATTAGAAAATTTTTACCTCCGATCATGCCAAAACCAATTGATCTTAATGGCAAGTCACTGGATGTTTTGGTCTCCACGACGGGTTCGCCACTGCTTCAAAGCACTGTATGGGAAAAACTAGTTAGGGCCTCTCCTCTTATTTTTTACCTCCATGGTTTTTACGTTTACAGTTTTTGCTGCATTTTATCGTGCATATTCTTTCAGTGGAATAATTTTTATTACGCTTCACCGCAGACACTGGTCACGAAAGGATTCTAAAGCGCCAGAGATTGTACATCATAGGCAGGTCTATATTCGCTACCAAATCAAATCCTTTGCAACAGTTTCTATTCCTTAGAACACGTTTACGCAAATGCTGTAGTCTCACTATAATGGAAATGGTTGTGAAAGTCCGTTGCTTATTTGCATTTCATGTCAACAGATGCAGTAATTTGCGGTATCATGGTGGTGAACATCAAGAGTATCGAAACAGAGTTTGTTGATCATTTATGTTTCCTTAGCTAGAAGTTTCAGTGGGAAGGATTACATAGGAAAGATCAGGGATAGCTCTCTTTTCTGAGCTTTGCGAATGCAAAAAGGCGTTCTTTAAGAGTTCTTAAATCAACAGCTTCCTTTTTCGATTGTTTTAGAATTTTTATTTTATTTCTGCAAAATGGAATGCATGAAGTCAAAAGGATAAAGATGCTTTTCAGTAATAAATAAATAACGTAAAATGTATAGAAGAGATCGATATTACAAGAGGTAACTGATGTCAAATTTGTAGTTTTTAAAATATAACCCGGATCATTTAATTTTTATAATTAAATCAAACTTGATGCTTTTTTTCCCTTCTCATTTTTCTTTTGTTACTTTAAGAAACAAATGAATAGGGTGCACAAAATATGCTTAACGTACTTAAAATATTGGCAAAAATAGTGTAAGTAGTAATATGATATTTGCAGAGACTGTTACTGTACTGCGAACGACTGTGTGATCTATACGCTGGAAGTTAGAGCACTTTAAAACTCATTCGTTTGCAATAATCCTATATAATTGCTTTTGTTTTAACTTAGTTGTTTCCTTTTTATAATAGAAAGTGCTAATTTGAATTTTAATGTTTTGAATAGCAGTTTGCTTTTGTTAGTAATGATTTACATACAGCTATGTTTGTTACCTTGTTGAAAAATTTGAAGTTAATTAATTCAGAAAAATTCTGTAAACAACCGTGGTTTTGTTATTTTATAACTGATTTTTCTTGCTTGAACAAATTTCGAGTGAAGTTTTGTGAATAGAAATAATGTTGGTTAGGTTATTTTAATATGGCAAAGCACTCCAGGGCTATCAGCCTAAAATGAACGATGTCTTCATGGAGGATTTTTTAAGGGAAACTGATTGTTATTAACGTTACACATGCAGAAAGCCCATACGCCAAGACACGAATCCAGGTCTAACTACCAGTATCGAGCGGCTCTAACAACTCGCCAGTTTTGTAAGGTCAAGAAGAATTGATATTGGATAAATAAGCTAATGTTTAAGCTTCAAACGAAATTAATACTTCTTCAAAAGTTTAGGCATTTGATTTAAATCTATTTTTCGCACATTTCTCTTGTTATATATTGCCATACATTTAAATGACCCATTATCAACAGAAGTGCAAATCTCAGAAGTTAAATGATGTAGAAAATAAAGAAAGTATGCCAAATATAAAAGATTCTTCCATTCTATTAAAATATGTCATTGGAAAAACATATAGTTTTTTTTGTCACTAAAATAAAAATCTGAGTTATTTCAATATTGGGGGGGGGGGTTGTATCATTGAAAGAAAATTGAGTTGCCTTAAAAATCTCGCATCATTGCAATTAAATTAAACAGCCGTATGAAAGAACACTTCACAAAATTTTTAATGTGGCACTTCACACGTAGCGTTTTATTCATGGTTATTTATTTTAATACCTGAGCATTTAAGTTTGGTGGTATTTCGGCATTTAATTTTTCAGAATTCCCTTTTGCCTACAGCGAAATAAATTAGAGAGCTCAAATCTGCTTGGTTTCTAACACTGTAGCACAGAATTTAATAATAGGTTTAATTTCGAGAGCGACAGAAAAGCGTACCTCGCGTTACTTAATTCAGTTTTATTTTTCTTTTGATTAACCGGGATTTATGAATGAATGCCTTTAAGAAAAAGAATGTGTTTGTGAGTGCTATGAATAAAAAAGATGAAAGAGATGAAAATAATATAATTTAATTCTTTAATAGACTATTAAATTAAAAATAAGCGGATTTTTTCTTTAAGAACTTTTTTATCATAAAGATTTGAATTGGATTCCCCTGGTACTGTATTATCTACAGTTGTAGCTGACTCTTTTCAGCTTATTATCGCACTTTCGTTTTGAAACATAATTGGATCAAATTAATGATATGATATACATTAATTTGTCGTTTTTTTCATTGAAAAACCGACTTTTATTACTATATATTAAAATTATTTCTCTTTTTAATGAGTAATTTTAATATATATTATTTTCACGATGTCCCTTAATTAATTTTAGCGCTTTGATATTATTTTCAGACTGAGGCTGACAAATTGAATGGCTCCAAGAATTATTAGTTTTTCTCAATTCTTTTTGCTATTCACAGAAAGACTGAGTTCTTTTTATATAACCCCCCTGGTACTTACGTATTATCGCAACCACCTTGGCGCAGTTTGGCGAATTTTGAGAAAAAGGGCAGTTACTTTTATCGTAAAAACTATATATTACATACGGACATATTGTACTTTTCAAGTATATATTTATTCCAAAAGACAGTCAGTAAGTCTAGTTACAAACGAGTTTTTGTTTCTGTTGTGGTGGAAGTTTCTAAGCGATCGTTTTTGAGAAAGAATTCGATTGTCCCTTAGTGATCTTTCGGCAAAATAAAGTAATCCTGCAAAAATTTCAACTTTCAAAGCTTTCTTCTATGATAGGAAAATCCTACAAGAACAAATTTTAAAATCGAGTTTAAGGCAAAATTATATTATAATTTTTTATAAAAGCATTTCGGACTTGGAATACAACAAAACGATCTCATACGAAATTAGCGACGTCGGAAACTGAATGTTTGTCATGTGCATAGTTGCCTGGATAATTGTTATGCGTGTGGTTTCCAGAGTTTGGTGTATTCTGAAGCTTTGGCGATTTCAGCTAGGCGTTTACGATAATATGTAAGTACCCAAAACTATTCTTTTTGCGAGACCGAAGGTTTGATGCGTTACATTTGGCTTTCTGACATTAGCGAGGATTCAAGCGTATAGATGAGTGTAAGGGTCAGCTAGTCTCTATCAAGCATGAAAAAATAAATTATCAAAGAAAGTAATTTCAGTGGTTGAAATTAGGCTCGTAAATAGCGTATTTTGAGTTTGTACACAAATATACCTTGCTTATTTGGTAGATGAGGAAGCACAGTATTGTCAAAATTTTAAAATCGTTGAAATGCAAATAAATTTTTATTAGCTTGCAAATGCATTTTAGGCCCGAAAACGTATATAATACTCTAGAAATCACTTAGAAAAGTGCTCGAACTGTAAACAACGTATTTTACATGCATAAAAGATGACGCTTGCCTTTAAATTTATAAAACAATAATGAAGCAGATTGGAATAGTGGTTTTTGATGTATGAATTCTGGTTATAAATTAATAAAGAATATTATCAAAAAGCGAGGACCATCTGTGTAAGTCAAGCCAAAGCTTTGCAAAATACGTGGTATATTTTATTTCATTTAAAAATATATTTATACGAAAAGAATGTAAGAACTTAGTTCATATTCTTTTCACCATTTATATGTAACTCTAGAATCTTTTTTAAACTTATTTTGTTGTCCCTATCCAGTAATAAAGTAGGGAAAACGATGTTCTTTATCTTTTTATCAAATTTCCCTCTTCATACAGAAAAGATTTAAACAAAACTTATTTCCTTCGAGTCAGCTGAATTCAGCGATACGGCAACAAGTTTATTTTTAATAACGTGAGAAAATATTCCCGATTTAGTCGTATTTTGCTTTTTAGTTTCTTACTACTTTAGGACTGCCTGAAGTTGTAGCCTTAAGCTAACTAAATATTTCAAATGTATTTTTAAAAGTAGTATATATAAATACATAGTACATAACATTTATCCACATAATCTAATAAATATATGCAAATAGCTACTGTACATGTATGCATATGAAATGCAGAGTTAGGATAGGGTAGACCCTTTCGTCATTTCTGTCTGTAATGCTTTATTTTTATTTTCTGAATAAAGTGTGGGCTCTAAAAGCTGAAATTTCGTGAGTATCAAGCCTAAAATCAGCTCTTTTTATTTTTACCGTATTTCACATGAAAAATAGATGGAATTGGCTTTCTATTTAAAGATATCATATTTTAGCGAAATTTTAATGGGTCACCTTTATTTGGTACCTTATTTGAAAACTATTTAGTTAATTTAAAACATTACTTGTTTAACTTAAACACTTTAACATGCTTCTCCTTGACAAATTGGCCTTTTTCGCATGGGAAATTAGTATATATAATCTTAGCGATAGATGCAGGCCCCAAAGTTTCCAAATGTTATCACCCTGTATTATATTTAAAGGAATTAAATAATAAAGAATCTGCATAAACCAATGTAAGCTGATATTATTTATATCTAATGATATAGTTCGATAATAGCATCCTTTACGACCATTTTAGTTAACGTCTTGTAACTCTTATTCTTTCTTCCTTTAAAATGTTGTGTTCAACAATTAAAATATGAAACTAGTTCTTTAAATTTAAGGCAGCGGGCGCACTTGTCTTGCC
Organism: Stegodyphus mimosarum; assembly: GCA_000611955.2. NCBI lineage: Eukaryota > Metazoa > Arthropoda > Arachnida > Araneae > Eresidae > Stegodyphus > Stegodyphus mimosarum. Next base: position 98,639 of record KK117194.1, read on the forward strand.
ACTTGCGTTAAATTAATTGCACTTGCAGTGCGCATACTCTACAAATTATGCTGAAAATTAATTATGAAAATTTGGACTGCTAGTGATAGCGGTTTCAAATTAAAATTCCTTCATCAGTCTATCAGTTTATCTACGTGTATTTCTAGCTTTCTCTCTCTGTCTGTATGTATGTATGTATGTGTGTGTGTATATGTATAAATATATACACACATATATAAACAGAAAGAGAGAAGTATATAAATAGATATAAGTATTTAGATATATACTGTAGGCAGTCGAATTTTTTTAAACAAAGTATCTTTTTTAGATTTTTCCTTAATTATTTCGAATTTACTGAATGAGATGGACTTTGAAGCAATAAACTGAATAGTTATAGTTTAATTGGGAGAAAAGAAAATAGCGTGAAGAATTGTGAGAGTTATCTGCGACAGATGTAGCTGCTTTAGACAAAAAAAAAGTAAACAAGCAGTAAAGATTTAAAAATTACTGTACTATATTAATATGCTTTTTTAACGAAATAATAAAACTGTTGTACACGGTAAAAAATGATGCGCATTTTAAAATAAACATAAGTAGGCTATTTTAATTCTTGAGTAAGGGCAAGAATATGATTTTTATTAAACTTTCATAAACCGTTCATCCTTCCATTTTAAATTCCATTTTAAATTTTCCTGGCTGCATGGACGATTTCGTGATTTCCTCCATGTTCTATATAACGGGGATATGAACCAGTTTTCCTTAGAAAGTCCTCCACGAAAGCATCACTCCCCTTGGGCAGATAGTCCTCGAGTGCTTTGCCATAATAAGCGAAAACCAATATTTGGTTAGAAGGAAGTGATAAATAAATGTAAGAGAACATTCACTGTCTTGCTTTCATTATAGAATTTGAATATTTGCTTTGACTGATTCCCTGTTCAATATTTACAAATGTTATTAAAAGTACTCATATTATTAAGAATTACGATAAGTCTAGTGTATATGAGAGACTTCTTTTTTTCATATACATAGAGAGTTTATAATTCAATGGAGCAGAATTTGATTTTGTTACTAATATACATTGCTTTCTCTTAATTATAACCAAAGCAATTCCAATCAAAATATTAATTTTATGTGGAAAAGAATTTTGTTGTTTCCTTTTGATTGCTTTTAAAATTTATATGAAAAGTGCAATCGCAAATCTCTACTAAAATAGAATTTTGATGTTCTTCAATGATGCTCTTCTACCAGTTTTCATGTATCGTGCTTGTGACTATAAGACGATCAATATTTTTCTCCTTTCTGTTATATTTAACACATAAAAAAGTATTCCCCTTACATTTGCTTCTAATGCATGGTTATGAAATATATGAGACCATAACATGCCTTTAGTAAAGCTTTTAACTTTAAATATTTAAGCTATTTCAGTATACATTTATGTTATGAATACTTTTTCTCTCACTGTTAAATGTAAGTAAAATTTTGATGTGGATGACGTGAGACATGATGTAGCTGGTACAGAAAGACTTATTTGCACTCATAGTCGGTTCAACATTTCCTTATTCTTAACAAACATAGGTTAACTGGCACAATTTGCTCGTCTGTTATTGAACAATTACATTTGTACTTATTAAATTTTTACAATATACTTCAAATACTAAAAGATAAGCAATGGATAACATGATAACAAGGACAAGAGAGAGAAAATTGTCTAGCTTATAATATGAAGATTATGATAAGTATAATATAGTTTATTTTAATATATTTTTTATATATTTATGTAATATATTTTATTCCTGTAGGTCATTATTATTTGCAGAAGGAGGGTTTTTTTAGTCCAAAGGGGATTTGTCCCTGAGGCTTCGTTTTCCGATTTTGCGTTGATTCACTATAAACGGCTGTATCTTCTTTCAAATTGTTGCCACCAAATGTTATCGCCCTGTATTATATTTAAAGGAATTAAATAATAAAGAATCTGCATAAATGTATATATATTTCTCCAAATGTGATAAAACAACAATACCTAGAGCCATCCAGTTTTGAATAACCTACGTTTCCACCTGAATATACGCATATGGAAGCCCAAATTTGGAATTTGTTTTGTTTTCATATTTTGTAAAACATTAACGAATGTTTTATGAACAAACTCAACGATTTAATAGGAGCAATGGCAACACCCTACCGGGAGGGGACACCTTTTTATCTCCAGCGCGCGAAACTATGTATCGGAAATTCTAAAGATATGCTGATTTTAAAATTATTTTGCGATACTTCTGTTGAACTAAATTTTATGGTTTAAGTGCGAAGAACATGATATTTAATAAATAAAGGTAACACACAAAACGTTAAAAAAACGTGGCTTTGGACGTAATTTAAAATCTGAATCCTTTCAGTCCTTACTTGCGTCATGAGCATTATATAAGTTAACACGACGGAGATTAATTTTGAAATTACACAGCTCACAGAGATTTATTGTAACTACGTTGGTATTTTTAGGATAGAAAGAAGAAATAACCAAACTAAATAGGTGACTTAGGGGCTATTACAAATTAAAGTTAGGATTTTATTTTACATAATGTTTATGTTATATCTATAAAAGCAAGTGCATAATCCCTCGGGAAAACTGGCTTCGATATGCAGCTCCAAAAACGAAGGCAAAATTTCGAGCGACTACTTAAAAATGAATGCTTTTATTCTGAAACCGATAAAAATAAAATATGTGATATTTACGTATTTAGCAGCACTGCCCGAAAATGCTTCATTGAAACTGTATGTTATAATATATATGCATGTGTATCCTTCTAAAATACCCTGCATTTCAAATAATACCCTGTATTTCACTAGTGTATGGAATTTGAATGAAAAATAATGTATTTGTTTAATGAAATACCCTAGTAAATAATTCAGGCGAACAAAGAGGATATGTATTTCAACCACAAGAAGTTGATCAAAACTGCAGCAATTTCCCTTACCACTTAAATTTTTAACTGTTATATTTTCTACTGATTATTTCATGTTAACATCTAATTATCTTTTTACAGCTGCCTTAGTGAACATTAAAATACATGTATATATATATATATATATATATGCACTGCAATTAAGAATTATTGATAAAAAATTTTGCTAACTGTTTTTTAGTCCAAAGGGGTAGTTTGGCCAAAAGGACTATTAATTTCGTTTTGGCATTTTGCGTTGATTCACTATAAATGTCGGTTCACTTTTCAAATAGTTGCCACCAAATATTAGAGCCCTGTATTATATTTAAAGGAATTAAATAATGAAGAATCTGCGTAAATGTATGTATGTTTCTCGCATTGTGATAAAACAAACGGTACGTAGAGCCATCAAAACTTGAATAACGTACGTTTCCACCCGAAAATGGACATCTGAAAGCCCAAATTTGGAATTTGATTTATTATCTGTTTCATATTTTGCAAAACTTTAACGAATTTTCGATTAATAAACTCAACGATTTCAAAGCGAGCAATAGCAACACTGTACGAAAAAAAAATTATCTCCAGCGCACGAGACTGTGTATCAGAAATTCTAAAGATATGCTCAGTTTAAAATTATTTTGTGATACTGCTGTGTTGAAATGAATTTTATGGTTTAAGTGCGACGAACATGATATTTCATAAATAAAGGTAACAAACAAAACGTTAAAAAAAGTCCCTTTGGGCGTAAGGTAAAATCTGAAAGCTTTCAGGTTTTTTCCCCCCTTAATTACAGTATTTTTTTTTTTTTCAGGAATCGGAGAGGGCAACCAGTTAGAAGAAGAAAGTGCCAAAACCTCATGTACAGTATACGGTGGGAAGAAATTTCATTACTAGGGTATGACTTCACGGTTGATAATGTAATATCAATACTGAATTTTAAAGTCATGATTTGTAAAAACTAAGTCATCACTCATTCATAATGTCTGTGATAAAAACCATTAAAAAGTTCATTTCATTTTTACGACTGTTTTATTTTCTTTCAATCTGCCACTTTTTAAAGTTTTTATCATAATCCGAAAATTGCCTAAATTCTTCATATTCAGAACATTTTCACATCAGTTATTGAATAAAAAAAAGTTTACTTCATCGAAGGATACAAAATAATATGCAGTGCCTTTTGAACTTTTCACAGGCAGAAGTGTTTTCCGTGTATATTGTTATCTAACTTTGATGCTTTGATACCTTGTTTTCATATAAAAAGGAATTAATTCCGCTCTTACCAGAGCTTACCATGGAATCCCACGAAGAGCCTCACACATAAGGGCTCATTAAATTGGTCTTCCATAAAGGTGTGTACCTCAAGATAAAATAAAATAAAAATAAGAAAACATTGAGACGTATTGCTTCTGAAATCTCACTGGCGGGTGAGGATGTGATGACAGAAGACTAGCATTTTCCTATCAGGGGGTGGCAGCAGTCCTGTGGCTCCTGCTGAGCTACTAAAAGTTTTAAAGTCCAAAATTTGCAATAAAATTAATACGAAGGTTATACATGTTGATCTTGTCTCTGCGTGTTAGCACTATCTAAGAGAAAAGCTGCAAATGGCTTATTATTCCAATCTTCTTCAAGTATTTCGTAAACGAATATATCTGCAAAACCGGCGGACGTGTTCTGCGTAGCTTTATCATAAAATTTAGCATTTATTCTGTGCAGAAAATCAGAAATAAGTTCCACTTTCAGGTCAGCATGCAGATTTTTGTTTCTAACGTAGTATGCTCCGGTGATTATCCCGAAAATCTTGTTTCGAATTTTTTGTAGGGAACAGATGTCACTTTTGCTGGCGCTTGCCCAGTGTTACCTAAACTGTGTTAACTTCTTTCTCATATACCATTGTCTGTCGTTGCCACTTGGAAAAAAAATATCAGGTGCTAGCTTTCATTTTGAAGGGCGTACCGAGAGTTCTTATAAGTGGTTGAACAATTAATGAATCATACCACTTGAGTTATTAAATAGTGCAGAACAATGGCCTTGGCAATTCTTATCAGATCTCGCGCCTATTATTGGCCTAGTAAAAAAAGAATGCAACACACTGGCAATTCGGATTCCTGCGAATGAGCTGACTTTTATAGGTTGTACGTGGTTTTCATCGTATATAACATGAATAAAAGCGAATTTTCCTGTCAAGTCCTGAAAGCTTCCTTTTGTGAGTGTCACAAAGTTCTTAGAGGCGTTTTACCATAATCAATTAACTAAACAACCTCACAGAACCTCGGTAAAAAAAAACATTGTCATTAAATTTCACCTTTAGTGTATTGCGAAACTTTGAAATAAATAAGGGATATTGAGGAGTGTTTGTAGAATTTTCTTTTGAACAATTTGCAGATAAAAGTTTCTTTTTAAATTTTGTTATAGACTAAGTTTTGTAAGATGACAACAGTAGGTGTCACTGCAGATAAGCAAATTATTTATTTAGGAAAAGTAAAAAATTTGTGATTTCTTGTTGATTTCCGTATGAGGGAGATTGGGTTTGGTAGAGTTAGAAACTTTTTCAGTTGTTATTTGTTATGAGAAAGGAAAGAACGCCAGTTTGAAATTTAAAATTAGGACAGTTTCAACCTTGGACTACTATTGAGTTTACAGAAGAATTTACAAGCAGGCAGCCTTTTTGTTGAAGGAGATGATTTCGTGTTTATCTCCTTTTAAATACGTGGCCTAGCCATATAATCGCTGAACGTTAGTAGTTCTGACCTGGGTTACATTCCAAGAGAAGGGGCTGGCTACATGTGCGTTTTCTTGGAAACTTTTAGAGGCAATTATTAATATTTTTAATACATTTGGATATAATACAGTACATGATGGGTAAATAACAAATAGTAGAATATTTAACAAATATGACTGAAATATATGAGTAATATCAATAAAACAAAATAATATATAATCAGTAAAGCATTAATAATTAAATTACATTATTGTTAAACATATTTACACATTATTTCATCCCTGGATCTATAATTTTATTATGTATTGTGTCTTAGTGAGAGTTTAATGGGATGAATATATATATATCTACATTGTATCAATAATTCCGTAGTCTGTATTGAGCTGAAGTTTATAGTTCCAAGCGTTAGTTCATAGTTCGAATAAGTACATCATAATTCATAGAGAGTCATTTAAGTATTTTCATATACCGAGGTTAAAGATCTCCTTTGAATTTGATTTGGTATTATGCGATTATGCGAATATCTTGGCATTTGCATCTCCCAGCACAATCTCAATGTCATGCTTTGGGCTGGCAGAATACAGTGCATGGACTTTTTCGTAAAACGTATCCTTCTCCTTCTTATATTCAGTTGGTGCATGTTTATTAATCAAATTACAACTGAAGAATTTACCTCTTAATCTAATCCTGCGTAACCTGGGAGATAAGTCGACAATAATATGCCTATAATCTTCTTATGAACAATGAAACCTGTACCAAACACATGTTTCTTAGGATCGCAGCTATAAAATATAGTATAATTTTTGCCATTCTCAATTCCCTGTCTAATTTATCTAATTTCCTGAAGTGTCATCAAGTCACTTTTATAATTATGCATTCCGTTAAAAAAGAAAGTCCCTTGCTTCTATAAAGCGATAGCAAATTTCAAGTTCCAAATCTCAGATCCCTAAAATCCCTTCCAAGTCGCCTCCTCATAGATAGACCAGAAAATTCTTACTTTGATTTCGTAAAATTAGGATTTTTATGGGGTGAGGTCATTAGCCTCGCGCCCAACCCCCAACTTGGAGGACAAGATCTCCTAATATAATCCACAGATGCAGGGTTCCAGGCTATATTCCCGAGCACCGGTTACCTATTTATTCGCCTTTTACGACACGCATGGCTACATTGGGACTGTTCTTTCACACCCAGTCGCCACACGGGTTGGTTGGAAATTTTTAGCCTCTTTCAAACTTAATAATATATTTGAATGCAGTATAATGGAAGAGGATGCTTCAAGGAATACTAGAGCACATGTGTTAGTTACAAAAGTTTGTTCAATTTTTTTATTGTTTCGAAGCACCTAAAGTTGATTAGAAAAAGTTTAAAAAAAATCGATATAAATACATACTTTGTCACATATGTATCACTACCTCTATAATTTACACGAATCTGGTATTTCCCCCATTTTTACGGCCCACCAGCGGCCGAGCGTTAAAGTCGCTAAACACTGATAGTTCCGACTTTGGTTCGACTCCAGGTGGACAGGTTAGTTGCATGGGCGTTTTCGGGGTTTTCCCCATGTGTAACGCGTATACTAGCCAGTTTCTCTTAGAAAGTCCTCCACGAAGGCATCTCTCCTCTTAAGCAGATATCTCTTTGCCATAATTAAATAAACCGAACTAAAACAACGCTCATATTACGTTACTGACAATTATTATATTTGAAGAAAGCCTCGATAATCTCACGCAGTCGGCTTGTTTCACCAATAGGAATAGAATCCGGAACGAAATACTATTGTTTTACTGCTTTATTCTCTTGGCCACTAGTCGAGTAAAAGCCTTAGTTTTATGCACTAGAAGTTTCAGGCTACTTGCTAAGAATTTGCTTTCTGCTGCGCAAAAGAATTGCCTTATTTCAAAATATTCCATTACACTTAAAATTGGTGTTGCACGAGATTTGGAGTTAATGTACATAATGGTTGGCTATTGAAAATTGCCAAAATATAAGCAGATGTCTATATTCATCCAATAATGTTAGTGCTTTCTGTTTGGTGGAAGTTATTTGAAATAAAGCATAAGCATTTTTTGAAATTCAGCGAACGAAATATTGCAATGAGTTGAAATTATGTGCAATCCTTTGTGTAAAACAGATTGTGTTAGTCTAAAGAAAGCAATTTGTATTTTTTGACAAGAATACCTCGTTTCATCATTCAGGGAATATTAAAATGCTAACAGTACTTTGTTATATATTCCCTTCTCTTCTTTCTCTATACTTTCCTGCTTTACATACAGTTAATATCTAGCTTCATAAAAGCTTAACTGAGTTTCTTTGTAACTAACTCTTCCCAAAATAAACTAAAACTAAACTCGGCGTCACAAACAGAGAGCCATGGCTGGCAGAGGCCCTGATATCTGCTTTCTAGACTGTGGGCTCCTGGGTGCTTGTGCATCTTTGCCTGGACAAGTGGTCAGCCTGTCGCAGGACCCCCGGTGTTTACTCCTCAAGCGAATTTGGTACTCATTTATCGACCCTCTCAAGAGATGAAAAGCTGAGTCAACCTTGCCCAGCCCGAGGATCGAACCCCTAAAATAAACTGCTAAGAGAAAATGCTCCCTAGAATTTTATTGCATCTAGAAGATAGAACTCCTTCAACGTCAAGGTACATTTTACTTCATAGATAGGGACTATTAATCCGCATAATTAATACCGATCGAGGTCATACTATTCATTTAAGCATTTTTCAATAATATGGGCATTTTATATTTTTTAAACCCGGCGTTAATTACACAAGTACTATTTGAATTTGTTAGCTAGAAAAATTAAACGAATTTTTGTTTCAAAGCGATTTCAAAGACTAGCATACTGGCCGTAGCGCATCAAGCAGTGCTATCTAATTTTTAACACAGAGTGCATTTAAAGAAAATTAGCTTAAAATGATGCAAATACAATACTTACTTGTAATGACATTGATATCTGGTACATGGTCCACGGAGAGATCGACATTGTGCGAATTTCGTTCGAAAGCATCTCTTAAGGTTTTCTTCCTAACAGCAGATCCGCACAATCGGTAGATACCAACGATATCTAATCCTCTTTTTTCCACTTCTTCTGCGCACCTCTTGACTATTAAGGGAACTGAAAATCCAGAATTTTCCCTAATAACCACAGATTCCAGGTCGACTCCAAACAGAGCATTAGGATTCTGGGCTGGTAGCCGTTGGAAGGTCTGTCTAGGGTCCCTGTATCGTAATTTAAGGTACAAAGTTCCTCGAGGTTCCATCTTCAAAGCAAGACTGTGGGAAGGAGATTCTCGGAGAATGGTCAACAAATGTACCGAGCCCTTGTAACAGAGTTTGTGCCGTAGTTGCGGATCCCAGCTGTATAGCAGAAAGGCAACTTCTGTATTGTCCACCAATTCCAACTCGAAAACTTCATCCCAATCGAAACTGTGCTCTCCTGTTCTGACAATGGTACGTGCTTTGTGCACTCTATCGCATTCAATGACACAGTACAAATCACGAAAGTGGTCACTGTGACTTGTCGATCGCAGCCCACGACCGGCTAGCAAGTGGACCCATAGCAAACCGCTAAACCCATCGCCTCCTAGTACAGTCTCAGAATCTTTTTCTGGCCTGTACTTCAGGAATTCACGTGGATTTAGAGTTAACAGATGCAGTCGTTCCTCTGAGGGTTTGACAGGTGTAGGATTTGGAATTTGTCTGAGATATTCTAGAATATAAGGATGGCTAAGGATCGTTTGATGAGTAGGTTGGTGGGAAATAGTATGACGACCAAGTTCTGATGCCAGATCTGTTGCCGAACGCAACATGGGCCTTCTAGTGTATAACGTTGATACAGATGTAGGTAGTCCCAATCCTCGTTCTTCTTCCTGAAAAGAAAAATTGCACATTATGTTAATTTAGGTATATGAGAATTGCACAACAAAATGAAATTTAACATAATAACAGTATATATAAGCCTTGAAGTAAAAAAAGTTAGTATTTAATCATAATTTTATTTAGAAGAGGTGAAATAATTTTGAAAGCTTAATTATTTAAATATGAAATACTTCTTTTTTTCATTCATTTTGAATGAAAACCGTTTATATGAAATCTCATATGCAGAGGTTTCCAGGCTCAAATGCAGAGTTCTAAATATCAGCTAAAATTTGGGCGAATTTAAATCAGGTAAATTAATTACTTGTACAAAAAACTGAGTTATTATTTAAAACACAATTCGTTTTTGAAATTACAACTAAGTTATCCAAAGTATATTTTAAAATAAAATGCATATTACTTTTCACGAAGACATTACCAAAGCAAAACATAGAATAAATTAACATAAACTATAAAAGTTATAAAATCTGATCTTTTTTTTTTTAGTTTTATTTGCTGAAATATCTTATAAGGTATTTTCTCCCTCCTTTCTGCATACCTTCGTGGTGTAACGGCAGCACACTCGGTTCGTATTTTAGAGGTCCAAGCTCGAGTCTCGGCGAGAGCATTGCTCATTTTTTACATCTGCTGCTTCAAAATAATCTGATGGCTCTACAGTGGCGCCGAACTAAAAAAGGTGATGAATGATGATTCTTCGCCATCCGGCTTTTGTGACTGGTCCCCTAATCCCCAGTCGCCCTTTAAAAGAGGAGTCTATAAGGTATTTTCTCCCTTTTTTCTACATGCCTTCGTGGTGTAACGGTAGCACACTCGGCGCGTATTCGAGAAGTCCAGGTTCGAATCTCGGCTAGGGCATTGTTCCTTTTTCACGTCTTCAATTTCAAAATGAACTTACAACTTCTATAAATCAACCGGAAAATTACTGAAATTTATTGGACATAAATATGGAAATACAAAATTCGTTAATGAGTAAAGTGCTTTTTTATTATTATGTAAGCTCCTGAATAGTATATTTCACACACTTATCTCGAATTTTCATGCAGTTTTATAAGTACATGATTGCAAATAAATAAACAAGCAAGAATAATCCGTAGCTGAAAAGAAAGAAACGACAGAAGACAGAACTTTACGTATATAAAATGCTTCCTAAAATGATAAATACAGTAAATTTCAAAATATGTTGTAAGTACGATTTATGCCATTAATCATTTGGCATTTGTAGTTTTAATTTTCTTTCAAGGTGCTTATCCTGTGCGATGTTATAAAGAATGCAATATGTAACCTACTTTTGATAGCATTCTTTTGAGACTGAGTGTTCCCGCTAGGAATATAAGCTCATTCTTCTATTAAATCAGAATAAAACCTTTATTTCCTTTACGATTTATATCTTTATGAGTTAGTGTGTTTTTATTTCCTTTAAAGTTAATACGAAAATGCACATAGTTGTTTAATTCGTAACTAATTAACGATAATGATGCTTAAGTCAGTATCTTATGTTACTTTACTGGTTATGCGCAGATTAAATTTCCTAGTTTGTGTCTCTCAACTTCAACAAGTATATAATAGAATAACTTATACATCGTATAATGTAAAGCTTTATCTAATTCACTAAAGCATTATAAAAAACAAGTCAAGATAAAGAAATCCGCACTTTTAAGACAAACTAAAAATAATTGAGATTTAATCAATAAAGGTCATACACTTAAAGTACTTTCACATGTTTTAGAAATAAAAAGTAAGCTAAAAAGTGTGTAACAAATGAGAGAACTGGGCATTTGTTAAACAATGAAAAGATTTCCACATATAAGTTAGCTAAACGCTCTTTCAAAATTAAAGACATAAAAGATTCACGTAAAAGAGACATAAAATAAAGAAAATGTAAAAGAAATTGAGTTTGATGCGTTTTATCAGTGTCTTTCATCAGTAACTTCGTCATAGCCCTCTCTGTTAAGTTCCTGATGAAGGAGAATGATAAGCTATTGAAGTACTTCGTGTTTTCTAGTTTATACTCTTCTAACAGTCAACTACTCTTCTGTTTAAAGGAAATATTGAATCGCTTCAGGGATATAAAATAACTAATGAAACTTAAGCGTAACAGTAATATCGGATGGCAGAGTGCTGTAAAGTGGATTGTAAGTTAACTCTGTTTTTATAGAAAATTAATATGTGTGAAATTTAAAGAAATAGGCAGTTAATATTGTATGAGTTTATTCGCGTTTTACGAAGAGAAAAACACTTTGCTTTGAAGTTTAAAATACGAAAGATTATTTTGTATTTAAATATTAATTTATTTTGCCTGTTACAACTTTCTATTTCTTTATGTTTGAGCTGTAAAATATCCCATATTTAATAGGTATGACCTTAAATTGTTCATCGTTTCAGATATCTTTATCGTATTTTTGAAAGTATGTCTTTTAATGTTTTGGAAACTGAAAACTAGCATATGGAGGGTTTCAAATTCGGGTTTATCGGTTGTAGTCCCCAATCGGTTATAATTAATAATATTGTTGTTGAGTTAATCTCTTCTTCTTCATTAAGGGAAAGTTCTCAGCCTCTCAAAGGATACTATTTCAACTCCTCTTTTTTAAATCCTATTTTGAATTAATTAGTACTATTCATGCTTTCCTCATTCAAAAATAAGTGAAATGACACTTTTGTACCGCGCTATAAGGACCTTTTACTATCACAAAAGGTTTGACTGTAGAGACATTAGGTTATTTTTTAAACAGGAATCATTAAAAATGAGCAACACCTTCGACGGGAATCGAACCACGGACCTCTCGGTTGCGCGTCGAGCGTGTTGACCACTACACCACGAAGGCATGCGAAGAAGGCGGGAGAAATACCTTATATGACTATTTATAGATATATACGTGATTTGTTTTGATATATATGCATGTTGTATTAACCTGCACATAATGGCCTCACATATAGCACGAATTCCATTTTGGGGTTATTTTACAAGGAAAAGAATATACTTTTATATAAGATGTTCTTAACTATTATATGAGTTCTATATGTTAAATGTTCTGTTAAAGAAGGATAAGTAAATGGTCGAAATATCAAATGAAGCTATGTGAACGTGTTATCCTTAAATATAAATAAATGATAAATTATCTTCGTATATATTTAAATATTAAGGTAGGGAAGGTATTTTAAGAGATTAAACAGACCGATACATTAACAGATACAGATTAAATAGACAGATAATCGGACGAATACTATAAGCATTTATTTTCCACTTTAACTAAAAGACTAAGTCATAAAATCACTTTATTATGATTTGCTAAATACTAAAAATTAAAGAAAAATATCTTTCCAGGAAATGTATCCGGTTCTTATCATAAAATCATCGTTTTTAAATAACATATAAATAGCGCTGTTGTAGTGGCGGTTCATAGTTAAGTATGAATGTTCGTATTAATTTCGTAAGGATGTAAACAAGTGATTATTACTTCTTTTCTGGAAAAGGCAGAAAGCTTATTGCTGTTAATCTTTTCATTAATAGCAATAATCTTTCTAATACGATAGTATTAGAAATAATACTATCATATTAGAAAAATTATTCATAAAATGATTTTTCATTATTATGATGATTTTGCTTAATTTATTAAATTAAACGAATACAGGAAAAGAAAGTGACTATTCTTTATATTCCGGTATTTACAAACAACATAGCTGCATATTTTATAATTTTCCTTGTGTATAACCTAGACCCGAGGCGATTTTTCTCAGAAGGTCCTCCGGGAAAGTTTCTTTTCAAATTTGAACAAATTTTATTTTTAAGGGCAAGTTTTCTGGAAGTCGTTTTGTCAATAACCATTATAATGTATATATAGTATTTACTTTTCAACAAATTTCATTTTTCTATTACTTTTTGAAAAATTTAATCACGTTTGAAATGGAATTTTATTTTATTTGTTTCGCGTATAGATTTATCAGAACTTGCTAATAATAATACGTTACTGATATTTAAAAATTAATATTAATTTAAAAATAAAATAGTTAAATAGTCACTGTTTAATAAATATTCACTGTTTTTCCGCCGCAATGTACAAGATGTTTTACAACAAAAGCACCCGTAAGCCCATCGTTTCAGTTTAAGGTGTGAATCAAACAAAGCAAGTTTTCAGACTAGGTCAGCATGACTCTCGATGTTTTTTGCCAATTATTTGTAGGCACGTTATAATAAAGGGTATATTCTGGTAATAGAGCTAATAATGTAGTGATGGTCAACTACAGGCCTATGGGCCTATGCACCCTTGATTTTATTTAGTAACATATGTTGCATTGACGTATAGTGTCGTTCAGATTTCTGTTAACCTGCTATTTTAACATAAGAATTTAAATGTAAGAAAAATAAAATGAATAACAGCATTTCGACGAATGTGTAAAATCCTGCATTTTGTCTCATTGGAAACTTGTTTTACGAAGACAATTTGAAATAAAAAAAAAATCATTGAATTCTGTCGTCAGTTCCAAGATTCATCTGAAAATGGATCGCATCGACACAGAAGGCGGTTTTCATAGATACGTATATTATTAGTTAAATAAATGTTGAATTTATAATTTCACACTGTTAATAGCATAAAGTTAATAAGCTAATAATTAATAACTTATTAGCTGTACTCTATTAACCATTTTAACGTGTCTCTAATTTCACTTACTAATTAAATTCTAAAAGTAATTACTGGCACATCTTTCATTAATTCTGGAAACACTGTGAAAGGAAATAAAATTTAATGTTCTTAATGAAAAATAAAGAATACAAAGCTACGTAAAAGGACAGGAAAGAGAAACTGATTTTTATATCAAATGTTCTCTTGTAAGTTTACCTCGACGTGGTGATGGTGACGAAAAGGCTGAACGCCTTACAGGAAAAATAACCAGAGCCGCCATCACTCTTCATCGAATCAGTGAGCTAAATATGGTTCCTTAAATGTGAATATGTTCGATGTGTAGATATGCCTTGAAGCTCCCATCGCTGAGAGTACATTAATAATGGATCATGTTTCCTCCTTAGCCTCAACATTCAAGAAACCATCTATCCTGTTTTCCAATCTCATATAGAGTCTAAGATGAAGCCTATTGCACGGGTGGTTTAAGAACTTTCTGGATTACAGGCTATAGTATGCTTAATTAAATGGAGGGAAAAAATGATTGGTTGTAGAAAATAGCATGCTTACAAGGAAACGACTACTCTTTTCGTAAAAGTATTTGTAAAGCCCGTATTCGTAAAGCTTTCATAAAAGCTATTCGTAAAGCTTTCAAAAAAGCATTTCGTAAAGCCCGGTTTCCTCTTGTGTCTCCAAATTCAAGAAGCCTTCTGTCCCATTTTTCCACCTCATGTAGAGTCTAAAATGAAGACTATTGCACAGATGGTTTAACACCTTTCTGGATTACAGGCTACAATATGTTTAAATAAATGGAGGGAAAAAATTATTGGTTGTAGAAAATAACATGCTTTCAAGGAAGCGACCACTCCTTTCGTAAAAGTTTTGCGGTATCTAGGTGATCTGAGTAATAACTGTAAAACTATCTTTCCAGCATAGTTAGAATTAAAGCGAAGAAACCATTTATACAGTAAACTAGAAAAAACGACAGTTCATAATCGAAAAACATCCGATTAAAATGATCACAGTAGATGACACTAAGCTGCAGCTTTGTATGCATATAATATCAGTAGCAAAAGAGAAGCTACGGCATTTTTTATAAAATATGTTAAGAATATTCTACTTATTGCATTTTTCAATACTATTAGGTTTATGTTCAACTGAATTCAGAATTCCAATTATAAAGAGTTCTTTCAGTATCTCTTAATCACACCGAAGAAACATAAAAACTTAAAACTTTTTCCATTCTTATTTTTAAAACAGACTTTTTTTCTTGAAAGGTTCCGGGCTGATATGCGAAGTAAAACTGTTGTCGCATTATCTATGTTTATGAGTCTTAGACCTTTTTTGGCCATTATTTTAAAGTATCATGTTTACTGTCACTTATAACATCATCCTTTTATCAATTTCGTACGGTTGTTTGTATTTCTTCAATAATTCAAAAATTAAGGTGTAAACTAAAGTCGAATTTGTCTAGCTACACAATGTTTGGGATCTAAGCATTTGGTGTGATAGAACTGTTGAACTTGCAAAAACTCTTACAACTGTTGAACTTGCAAAAAGTTGAATAGTAAACGAATATTAAAAATTCATTGAGGATTCACAACAATGAATGGATTTTTAAAATTTATTGAGTAACACAATATCTTGTTGTTTCATAACTGCAATTAACACTTGCAATGCTTGTGAAGACCCATTGTATACTTTTTTCAAATTTAATATTTGCAAATTTAAATCAAAGTAACATTCATATTCATGCAGTTGAAAGTCCAAGAATGTTATCATCAGAACTAAGCACTCTTCCAAATAGGCTTTGAACCTGAAAAATATTTGTTTATAAAAAAAGAAGAAGCTCATTTGAAGGAATTTTCAACCACTAAATAAAAATACTTCTTTCAGTCTCATTTAGATTCCTTTAAATAGAATTTTGAAGTTTATTTATACTGTTTAAGAAAATTAGTAGCTAGTTCACTACAAAGAGCAATATAAGAAGATGACCTGTTTAATACAGAGCGAGTATTTTTCAGAATGCCTTTAGGCGTGTATTGTAACCAATTCCATACTCTGCGTATTTCTCAGAAGTCTAGTGAATAAAATCGGAAGTCTTCACATGAGAACTTTCGTGGCAAAACAATGTATGTGAGGTGCTTGGTTCAACTTTCTCTTTAAGCTGTGCGCGTTGGCGTCTTTTACGTATTTCGAGGAAGTTTCATTGGTGCTTTTACTCCCTGCGGAATGTTTCGACTGCGGGCCATTCACGTAAAAATCATTCAGAATAATTCAACTAATTCATTGTGTATACTCTGTACAGGTTTATAATGTAGTGCTTAGCTATAAGAATAATTGGAAAGATTGCCAGTTATAATAAAGAAACGCAAAAGCTATTTGCTGAAAAAGAGGCATACATTCATAAAATACCTACAGAATTCAATCGGCGTAAGTATGAATCTTATAATCGCGTTATCTCATTTCATTCAAATGGGATTCAGGTTTTTAATAAACGTAGGAAAGCTTAAGAGAGCTACTTCCCTTTTAATACTGTCTCATGCTACTCATGTTAAGGGTTAGAACTGTAAAGCAACTGATGAGCGTTTAGAGTGCTATTAGCTTAACAAATATGACAGGATCTCCGTCATATGTGCTTAAATATAGCATTGACGAACGTTATTAGAAAAAAGTACTTTCACAAAGTTTATGGAAATGTGTATTCTGTGAATATTTAGCCTTTGTTTCCTTGAATTAAAAATTGAAGGATTAAATAAAATCTTAAAAAGGAACAGGAAAGTTAATTTCAATGCCAAAAATGCGCACAGAAAATAAAAACTATAAGTTTTTGTAAGACTACATAGTTTGAGGTACAATTTGTATGTAACATAAGATTAAAAAATACGTGCCATATAACCGAAAGTTCTATTTATTCATCCGAGTCATAATAAATAGTTATTCTAAATCAAAGCGTCTCTTACAATCATGGCTCATTAAAAGACATTTCCATCCTTTCATTTCGTTTGTTAAAAGTATTGAAGAACTAGGAGTACTTGCTATCTGTAGCTATATATATCCTTGGAATTTCATGTTTTCTGTCGATTTTTCTTTGTGAAGGTAATCAATATTACCAGGGGAAAAGGATTCCACATGAAGTAATTATAAATCGTATTTTCCAGTATCTAAGTAATTAACGAAAATAATATTATTTAAAATTTATCATATGAGAAAACTAGAATAATAAAATAAGAATTTTAACCTGAAATATTATTTTTTCTAACCACATAACAGATCAATTTGAGTAGCAATGAAATTAGATTTCTAATCAAAGGAAAGGATTCAAGTTAACATTCTTAGATGCAAATTATTTTTCATTCAAAATTTCATTATTAACTATGTATTTGATTAACTTATATTTCTCTTCGAAAGAGTCTAACATTTCACACAGTTAAAGGCATAGCGATTAATTTAATTTAGAATAAGTTAGCTGATCTGAAATTCATGAAAAATAAAGCAAAACTGCAATAATGACGCCTTTTAAATTAGTTCTTGAATATTAATTAATTCAGATTTACAACTTATCAGTATTGCATCTTGAAAAACCAAGTTTTATTAATTGGAGAACAATTTAATATTCGAAAGGTTAATTGACACAAAAAATGTATATATTTATATCATTTTCATTTTATGAAACTGATTTTAGCATGCTAGGTTTGTTTTTAATAAGTAACAGACTGCAAAGATTCATAAAAATTTTTAAAAATGCTTGTAAAACCCGTACACTGTGGAACTCTACATGGAAATCACATTTCTCTCGCACAACTTAAATGGTTTGACATTAACAGGGGACTAGACCAATGAACGCTAGCATTTTATCGTGATAAATAATTTACCTTACCTAGTATTTTAATGCTGATTTTATTTTTAATTGCTTCCAAGTAAGAACTTTTTTCTGATAATGACAAAGGGTGCATCTGAGACCATTGTTATTATAATTGCATTTCTATATAGTAATAATTTGCTCATGCATGTAGTGGCCTTGATTGCAAGTATATATACAGTTGTCCATTTCAGGATATTTTAATACGAGGCGAGTAATGTGTCTTCTTGTGTCTTCTTCCCACCTAAGAAAACTGATAGTGTATTCTCTCGAGTACACCGCAACGGGGAAGAAATAATTTAACGTGTGTAAGAGTTACGTGTACTCTTTACCCTTTCTGCGTGATGGGAGTATACTAGTAGAAACGAATTTCACCCAGTCCCCTTTTATTTTACATTAGTGATTGGACAACTGGTCTGCTTATTGATGCGATTCTGAATGGATATCAGCATAGCGTCCATTCGTCAGAAGAATGTGCTACAAGTCTGGAATTTTCATGCATTCGAGGATGACAGTTAATGAAATTGGTGAGAAGTGTAACATAAGCAGAGCAAAGCTGCAGCAAAGGGAGGCATGAGAAAATACAATAACATTAATTTATTGCAAAGTACATAAGACTTATTTCAGAAAACAACTGGCTGTGTACAGAAAAACTAATATGTATCCTTTTACCTGGCTGCATGCGTTTCGTTGGGCTGCATGCCACAAAGTTTTATATAAAAAAAGAATGATTGTTGTTGAATTTAATTTAATACAATTTATCGTTACGCAAGAACCAATTTTTCCCTGGATGTGTAATAAATATTACAGAGTAATCTACATTTATTTTAAGGGTTTAGTTTATAGTTATTTTTAGACCTCTTCCAAAATCCTCTATAACTTCATGTTATACCTGTGTAACATCTGATACTGAAATTTTTTTACGAATATTCGGAAAATGGGAAAAAGATGTAACACTGGTCTTAATATAAAAATGATTTAGCTTTCGAGCTTTTTCCGAAAAACAAGAAATAGGAAAAAAAGGATAGATTTTAATGCTTTAAAACTAATTTTTTATACACATAGCGTTAAAAAACCGGAATATATAAAACATGTTCAAACTACGCTTATACATAAAAACCTGCTGGTCAGTTAGTTACGATGTTAAAGAGATTTTGTTTTGTCTTTCCTACCTATTGCTCTGTGTTGATAAAATATTTGTGGTAAGTCAGAGCGACCTTAGTTGTGCAAATATGATATCAGTAACTGTTTCATGTCATAAAAAATTTCTTGCGTGCATTAGAGCAAGTTTTAATATTACAGTTTGACGAAAAAAAGAGTTCTCAATTCTTTCCTGAGAAAGTAAGCCTATATACTAACTAGTATGATAAATAGGACATAAAAAGTGAAACTTAAAGATGGCTTTGCTAATTCTGTCAGTACAAACTTCAATATCATCAGCGGAGAAACAGTTTCGGCATCAAAAATTTAGAGCAAGCCAGTTATAAATAAAAATGAATGTATTTAGTTTCTTGATTAATGAAAGAAAACTTTTTGTGAAAATTAAAGCATAGGTTTCATTTTGTCATGATGTTACGAATAAATTTAGCACTCAAAATAGATGAAAATTCACATTTAAACACTTTTAATCTCAATAGATAACATATTGTTTCCAAATCTCTGATTGCATTTTCGTTCTCTACTACGATATTAATTTTATAGAAGTGTCAAAAATAAAATAGTAGTTGCGAGACTATAAAATTAACTTCTTAAAAATATTAGCTGATTTTATAATTTTTTAGTACCGGTGTATTACGATCAGCTATTAAACTCGAGGAGACTTAAATTTCTATTACCCCTATTTCATTTTTTTATATATTTTACAAAATTTAATAATGCAGATGAGTGAATATAATCAACAACTGCATGCGTTAAACTCTGTTCCCAACTCATTAATATAGAACGCTTGAAAAATATGTTGGTAAACAGCATAAACATATACAAATGTCCAAGGCATGCGTTTGTCCAAGATTCGTTTCTGGTACGGGTAATAAAACGAAAAGTTATATAGATATGAGTACGGGAGTACGGTATCATAAATATATCATATAACGATACGTACGTATTGAATATGATAGGCTTGAAGGTGTACATTCATTAGAATGTTTTTTGAAGTTGAGAGTCGTGAAAAATGAGCAATGCCCTCGCCAGGACTCCAACCCCGGACCTCTCGAAATTTGCTCCGAGCGTGCTGGCCATTACATCTTGAAGGCATGCTAAGAATGCAGGAGAAATACCTTATATACTTCCCCGTTTTAAAGGGGGACTGGAGATCAGGGGACAGAACCGCCAAATACTGGTGCTGGAGAATCATCATCCTCCACCTTTTTTAGTTCGGGCGCCACTGTAGAGTCATTAGGATTTTTTTTGAAGCTGAAAGACGTGAAAAATGAGCAGTGCCCTCGCCGGGCCTCGGACCTCTCGAATACGCGCCGAGCGTGCTGGCCATTACACCACGAAGGCATGCTAAGAAGATGAGAGAAATACCTTATAAAGGGTAACGAATTATATAAGAATGGTCTTCACAAATAATTAAATGCTCGCTCGCATGAGCCGTCCCACTCTATGTGACTTTTAGGTTTCCTCCTTTTCTAGACCATCCATGAAGATTAAAATGAACTTTTTGAAGTTTAATGACATCGTCATTAAAGCATCAGTCCAAACTATTTGGATATGTGCATAATCTCTGAATCAAAATTGTATTATGGACTTTGACTTTTTGAGTTAATACATACTGTGTTGTGAAAAACTGACTCAAACTTAGTTTTTTACTGCTGTAAGAGTTATATAATATAAAGTTGTTTCTCAACTATAGTAAAAAAATTATTTGTTAATTGTTCAAACAAGTCTCGACTCTATCGGTCAGCACTGGCCCAGTAGATGAGGGAGCTGGATATGAGTAGCTCGACCGTGGCTTATATTCCAGCCCAAAAGGTGGTCACATAACGTTTCCGTAGCTTTCCTGAATATAATGTAATGCATCTCTCCCTTAGACAGATAGCCTTCATGTGCTTTGTTTAATCAATTAACCAGATTTTACTTTTGTTCTGATTATTTTAGTCTCTATAGTTTCGCGTTTCTAGTATGTGAGCGAGATTAACGAACTCTGAGTAGAGTTATCTCTCAGTGACGCGTCTCTGCCAGTTTAGCGTCTAGTTTCAGAAGTCCCTGCCAAACGCATGATGAAATAATGTAACTTGGTGTTCGCTTATGAGTCTCAAAATTCCCTTTGAAATGAAATTTAAGAAAAGTTTTACTTTACAGTTTTTCTACTTTTTCTTTCTACTTGAATACAGGTTTTTATGGAAATTCAGTACCCATGCTGGTTTTTAACCCCCTTCTCCCACCTCGCTCATGAATAGTTCAAGAATGGAGTCTGTTCTGCTATTTTTCACCTCTGTGCAATCCTTGATATTGGGGAGCTTCTTTTTTTAATTTCCTAGATAAAAAGAAAAGTTTAAATTTAATGAGGGCTAATTTTATTAAACATAAAATCCTTTTTTTCCACCTAACTTCCACCTGACCGAGCATGCTGACCCGTACCGCTTTGTAACTTGCTCAATGACCTTATAGTTCTGAAACCGGCTAAATGAAAGAATTAATTAAAGTGATTTATAAGTGTCTCAGAACTTGCCTAATTTACCAAAGGAAACTACAGAAACAATTTTTTTTAAAAATTTCCTCAGCAGCTGTGAAAAGGATTTTGATAAATAAAAGAAGAAGCTTCTGACCTAAATCAAATAATAATTTGCCAAAGTTAAAAAAAAAATAGCAAAGGAAGAGAAATAAGGGAAATTTTAATCTTCCAGCTGGAGCAGCAACTTGTAACAATAAACATGTTGTATTAAAGCTTTTAATAATATGTGCGTCAAAGAAAGATATTTTAACAGGTAAATTAATTTTAAATATCTCAGCTAATATGGGATTTTTAAACCAGTATACAGTTTCTTAAACAGTTCTTTAGAATATTTCATGTCTTTTAAAGCATCTAATGTATATTCAGCATTGAAATGGGCTTCAAAGTTTTCAAAACAATCGTAATTCATTCCATTATTCATAGATAAGAGAAATATGATTGCAATAGGAAAAACTTATTTTTGTTTAATTTTAGTTTATTATTATGGTTAAATGCTATGTTGATGTAAAATAAGTATCATATATTTTTACGATACAAAAAATTTCAAGTAAATAATTCTTTTAAACAAATCTTTAAAATTTACGATACTAAATTATTTCAAGATACACAAACTGCAATAGTCCTGTAGAGTCATAAGGTTCTTTTAAAGCAGATGAGGGTAAAAATAAGCAGTGCCTTCGCTGGAGCTCGAACCCAAGACCTCTCGAATATGCGCCGAGTGTGTTACCGTTACAACTCGAAGGCATGCGGAATGGAGGGCGAAAAAAACCTTATAGCCATTTTGGTCATTATGAAAAAGGAATATATTATCATAAAAGAAGTAATTTTAGGGGCGTAGTTAAGGTATCCCATTGAACCGTTCTGAAATATCCTATTGAAAGTCGTGAAGTGAGTTCAAATATAGAGTCTAATGTGATAGTTTGGGGATTATGGGAAAAGAACACTTTTATTGCAGGGGAAAAATGTTTATCCTAAAGTCAGTATGGTTTTGTTTCGCTAAAACTGAATGATTATTTACCATATTACATGTTCTATTTTTTGGAGGGGCATGTAATTTCGGCTAATGTTTCTTAGCGTCTGCTCTTGAGAAATTCTCAAAAAAATCAATATTTTTTATTTTCCATTTTCAGAAATTTTAAAATTTCTCGAAAAATTCAAAATAGAGAAATTACGAGATTTCCAAGATATTTCTTTGCGTAAGAATTTGTGAAAATTAATATCAGTATTTTTTATTTATAAATAAATTCGGCAAACATAAAGCGAAAAAGAGTAAATTCGTTACTAGATGCTGGCTAAACGACTATACTGTAGCCTGGCTACCTAATACGCCGTATTAGAACCGTCTTTTAATACTTTATCATTATTATTTATTTTTATAAAATTTATCGAAACGTATATATTATTAAAAGTAAAATAAAGATGAAAAATATTAAGAAATAAGAATATTGTTTTAAATCTCTTAATTTCTTGCATTATACACTTAGAAAATAAATTAAGTGTCACGCGGCTCATGGAAATGCAAAAACATTGGGCTCTGCAGGCGACGTTTTCAGTGAAAGGTTATAACGAATTTTGAATATGGGCAGTAAATATTTTCTGGTTATCTGTCACTTGACCTGCTTCTTTGCAGCACACTTCGTTAATTAACCCTGAATCTCCACAATCATTTCTTCACACAGATTTGAAATGTTTTTCAGGATTAATATTTGCAGTTATATTAATTTTTTTCTTTACGTTTTCGCCATATATTTGGCATAGTTTGCCAATTATTCAAGTGATTATTGTAAAAGAAATTAAAGTTTTAAATACTAAAGTATCAAATAGCTTAAATTAATTAAAGAATTTTAAGAAGAGTAGTTAAATCACAAAAATCTAAATTTGAAAGAAGAGGGATTATTTACATCAATAAGCATTAAATTTTAATTTCATTCATGATGCTGTGTTTAATATTTTATTTTATTTTCCTTTGTATTTTAATTTTCCTTTTATTTTGCAGTGAATGGCTAGAAACTGATTATGATTATTTTATAGAGTTTCACTTTATCTGGTAAAGTTAATTAGCCCAATAACTCCAAAAGACGTGAAGCTAGTTATCGCTATGTTTGAAACAACAACAAATTCGTGAGAAGGATAAAAATAATCTTTCTATTTAATCAGAATTTAGAACACAATGGCACTATATTGTGCTACAAAATAAGTCACATCTCGTAGTGATGCAACTAAACAGAATTGTTAAATTTAAATTTAATCTCTGAACAGAAATCAAAGGTTGCACAGTTAAATATTACTAGAAGCTGGCTTACTACTCTACCTGAGCGTCAGAAATTTAAAAGTTGGCAGTGACAGAACGGAAAGCCGGATAATTACAACTATCAGAGCTGTCACGAAATTAACAACCATTGCGCTCGCGTGATGCCAAAAACACGCTTTGTCTTAAGATCCAAAAGCCTCAGTTTAAATCCTGGCTACTCATTTGCATTCTGCACGGAAAGAAGAAATTATAGTAAAGGATGAAATTATAATTGACTGATTAATCAACATAAAGCCCTTTTAATTTTAAATATTTGCAGCAAGATCAAGTCGAATTTAATTGCATGATATAACATTATCTATAATTTCTCGAGAATTCTTCAGAAATCTTTAAAATGCAGAGAAAAGTATCTCTTCCTAAGAAAGGAAGAAGTCGAGAAACCGCACCAATATTTTCCCTTGAACACTAATACGTTTCATTTTAGTTTCCTAACATGCAGTAGTAACATGCATAGTAACGTAGTTTTAAAATTAGGAAAAATTAACCTTGGATCGGCGTAAATATTGAGCAAGACTTTATCGATTCGATCACACCTAAGTCCCTCTTCTTCAGGGCAGGAAAGAAATTTTCTTGGTACAATGTTTACCGATTAAAAAATTTCATTTAAATTGTATCAAAAAAAAGTTATGTATTTAAAAATTAACTTCACAGATCTTTTTTGCTTCTGAGGAAGGGAGATCTATGTCAGGTCCTTCTCGAAGTCGATAGAGGTTTACTCAAAACAAACTCCGATTTAAGGTCATCTTTGTAGAGACATTGGTTATTTGGAAGCAGGAGATGTGAAAAATGAGCAGTGCCCTAGGCGGGACTCGAACTCTGGACCTCTCGAATACGCGGCGAGTGTTCTGACCATTACACCACGAAGGCATGCTAAGAAGGCGAGAAAAACATCTTATATCTTTTACGTAGTTTTAAATTTTTTACTGGTGTGCTTCTCTCAATTTACTGTTTTAATTACGCTCTTGTATCGATTCCTCAGACTTTTCAAAATGGCCATTCTTGACAGAACTCGAAAATTAGTTTAAAGAAGTTTAAGTAAGCTATGATTGTTTAACAGTTTGTAATCTCCTGCTCCTCACCGCGCTTTAAATTAAAAATTATGATGAGCTTTAGTACTTTAATTATCAAGCGAATTTGTAAGTTTAATGTAGTTTATTTAAGCTAATGAGAGTAAGCAGACGTGTCTCCAAAGAAATGGAGTGTTTATCCCTTGTAATTACAATGTTCTCTCTACGTTTTAATAAAGCACCTATACAATTTTGGCCTCTCTTCTCTCATCAGAACACGGGAAGAGCGACCAGAATTATATCCGTGTATTAATTAAAGTGTATTTAGTCGTGAAGGGTTTATCGATGAAGAAATCTAAAATTTAGGTTCTATCAAAACACTTACATATTTATGTATTTAATAATATTCTTTAAAAATCTTTTTTATGTATCTTGCTCACCAAATGTTGTAAGTAAAATGCAAAAAACAATAGAAAAGCTCGAAATACATCTCGAAATACACAAAAAGGGAATATGTGTAGTCGTACGTAAATGTTCTAAAAATACACAAAGTTTGCTTAAT
>KK117194.1:124225-154332 GCA_000611955.2 Stegodyphus mimosarum
TATATAAGAAGCCTTTCTTGAAACTTTAACTGCCGCTTGGTTTTTCGTATGTTGTAATATTAAACTATTGATCACGAATGACTGCATTTTTAAGGAATCCGCTCATTCCATAGCGAGAGATTTTAACTAGTCAAAGAGTAACTGGTTTTCTTTCTAGTTTTTCAGCTTTTTTCTTTCTTTCTCCCTAGCGCACTATTTATCTGGAGTTTCAGATATCATCCGCATAGTATTCGAAACTGCGGTATGTTGAATAGCGTTATAACGGAGGAGTACTGTATTTACTGTTGTAGTGTAACCTTATCAGAGACTACAAAATAAATTTTTGTTCGCGCATTTTGAATTTTTATAATTTCAGATTGGTTACTAATAGTTAAATTTACACTTTTATCCTTGTTATTGTAAAGATGAGGTTAAGTTTACACTGACTCTTGGTGAGCTTACATTGAGTCCACATTTCTGTTACACACACTTTACACACACTCACCACAGAAAATCTGAAATAGCATTCATGAACATGTACATATTCATGTGAACATATTCGTGAATAGCATATTTGGATTACGTCAGTATTTCTAAAGCATTTATTCCATCTCCCCGCTTTTAGACAAGAATGCATAAAATTAGATACTGTTAGATTCCAATTCAGGCTGAGGAACGTTTCATATGAATTTTACATGGAAGATTATTCAGTAATTAGAGCTAGTTTTTATCCAGTCCACCAAGTATCCGGAACGTGCGGTTAATGTGTAATTTTATATTACCTTTTACTATGTGAAACTTAATCGAAGAATTCTGGCTATTCTTTCACTATTAACTGAGGTAGATAAATGCAATAAATGTATTTGTTCGTTATTTCTTTATCGTATAATTATGCAGAATTTTTTAATTGTGAATAATTGTACAAAATTGAGTAGTGTAGAAATAAAGATAGATACTTATCTGATAAGCGGTGTGGTAAAATATGGATTATTTTGAATTATTAATTTTGCTACCCTTTAAATTGATAAAGCATTTTTATTTTAAATAAATGAAAATAAAGAAAAAAAGAATTATGAAAGAAAATTAAGAACATTTTTTTTGTATGTTACTTAAGAAAGGAATCTTAAAAAGTATCTTATCATTTTTAGGGTTAGTTTGTTGAAAACAAAATGCGTAAATATGCGTAATTCCAACGTTATGAATATAGAACTTGATAACACGAGTTTTCTTTACTAGGTAAGATCAGCAATTTAATTTTACCTTATTCTCTTTCACGTACACAAATTGGAGTTCTATTTAACCGAGGAGTATAAATAGTTCTGTATCTTAAATATAACTTCCGCGACGAAAAATCTTTTTTTCCTTGTCGTGAGGAACATGCTCCAGATTACAAGTTATAACTTTGTTTAAAAGACAGCCTCAGAACTTTTATCTTCGACCATTTAAAAGGAGAAAAAACTGTAGAACTGTCTTATTATTGTCATTATTAGTTCCCATTGAAGGGGCTCAATGACGGCAAGTTTCTCGTTGGGATAGTAAAGTAAAACGAGTGATAAGTAATATTTTCTTATCTAAGGCTTCGGAAAAAGAGCCTCAGGCCGTAAAAGAAAACAAAAAGTATACTTCTAGAAATAAGATATAATCGATACTAGCTACCGAATGAAAATTGTAAAAGAAATGGACTTTGTGCCACATAGATAATAAAACATAATAAGTTTTGCTTTAGAATATTATTACTGTAAAAACCCTAACCAAAAGTTATAAAAATAAATTTGTAGTTTATCATGTATATTTCATAACTAATGTTCTTACACGAGACACTTTATACCGCCGTTATGCACTTTTAATTCTTTGCATATATTGGCAACTTTGGAGTTAAATTTGAAAGTTCGTTTGTTCCATCTAATCATAAAAGACCGTCTAGACTAACCTGGAGCAAGCGCAGCATATTGATATGGCTGACCGCATTATGTTTAGAAGGACTAATCTGGTATATGAAAGTTTGATTCTATAATTGCAGAAATCTAACGCGAGTCTAATAACATTTTCTAGACTTTGCGAAACAATTTTAATAGACTTTGCTTAGGAATTTATTATTAAATAGAGTTGAATTCAAGATATATTGCTCAAATATTGTCTATTTTGTTGTATATGCCAAAGTTTATATCAGATAATAACAGCCCAATAGTGACTCTTAAAGACGGTTAAACGCTGGTAGTTCTTTCCAGATTAAATTCCGTAAACATGAATAGGTCAGCATCATGACTTTCGTACGGTTTTCCTCACGTTTAACGCAAATACAGTGAAACCTTGGTCGTCATCCGAAATATTTTATCATCTGAAATGTTCGTATACGCAAACAATTTTTCTATGGGAATTAATGTGAAATGAATTAATCCGGTCCCGGATCCCAAACGATTGTTTAGAAAATAATACTTCATATGTAAATTCTTCATAAAAATCAATCGAATTTATTAAATTTAACGTATGCGCAGTATTAACCTGTACACGGTGTTTAAAACGTAGTACTAAAGATATGAATAATATGAAATCTTGAATTAAATTTTACCGTATCTGTACGAAGAAAAGTTAATGGCATAAGTAGAATACAGTGAAGAAGCCAAGGTGAAAAATGTTGTTCCTACCAATCTCACTTGTTCAGCACTAGCCCACCACATTCATTGTAGCAAAGAGTCGAATGCGCCTGTCATTGGCAAGAGCATTGAGCACTATATGGATGACAGCCCAACTTTAGCTCAGTTTTGCCCTCAGGTTCAAGAAAGAGGACCTCCGGGGGACAGATCTGAGGGTGTTCTACCCCTTTTAGCCTACAACTATCCTCTCGAGAAGATTTTAAGCTTGCCGCACATTTAGAGTGCCCCTCATGCGGCAAAGATACCGTACATTTACAAATATTCATGCCTTTTCCGGGACCTTCGATACGGCAGTCAGAGTCATTAACTATTATCCCGATTGGGCGGCTGAAAAATGTTATTGTTTTAAAGGGAAATTCTGTTCCGCGAAATTATCACGTAACTACTGTCTTTCTGGGTTTTCCTTTTTCTTTCTTTTAACACTGCTCGCCTATGCTGGAGAACCGCTGAGCCTCTGTCCCATTAGAATTTGTTCACTGTGACTTGTTTCTTTCTAAGTTTTAAAATGTTCTTAAAGAAAGTCATACCAGATATTTATGCTACTGCTTACTACTGCTTTATGAGGGTGATAATGTTCTATCATTTGCGCCTTATCCCATTTAGCACACTTTTAACAGTTCAAATAATTAGGAACATTTTCTCTTCCGTCATCGTCAGAAGACATTTCCTTCACTGCAGTAACTGCATTTTAGAGTATCATTTGTCACCGGATTACTTGTACGTATCTCCAGATATCTTTCGTCATCCAAAATATTTCTCATTCTGAAAATTTGTTTATGAACCAATATTTTTGTGATCCGAGGCGTTTGTGAGCCAAGGCATCGCTGTATAAGATAGCTCTTCGCAGAAGGTCTCCATGAAAACAACTCTCGTAAAGCAGATACCACAATATTTTGCCGACACATGAGGATACTAGAAATTGTGAGATTTTAGAAATAACTTAAACTAACCCATATAAAAGATACTAGAAGTGTGAGCGCCGTCTTTAATAAGCATCAATTTACTAATGATGGCGTGTATTTTTCGACAACTGTATTGTAGTATTACTCTTGTCTGAAAGTGTTTGAAGTATTACTCTTGTCTGAAAGTGTTTGAAGTATTACTCTTGTCTGAAATGTGTTAACATTAAAGTGATGCTGTTTTCCTTAAACGACTGAACAACATGAAACCGATTGCGCTAATCTTAAGGAAGGGATTTCTGAACCACCAAGTGACATGCCTAGTGTTGTTAAAATATTTAAAGGAACAATGGCTATCTTGTTCTCTGTAATGATTTTGCTTGACAATATAAAACGTTGATAACTAGATGATACAAGCATCTAACGTACTGAATTTTTACATAAATTTAAGATATGGACACACACCAACTTGAAAGTAAATAGAAGAAAAAATTTCAACCTTCGCTTACTGCTAATTTTAAAAAGGAATCATTTTTATTTAAAATTAGCGCCAAACAAAGGTTGAATTTTGTCAATTATTAATTTCTACTTCATTCTTGATAAATATAATGCAGTTTACTGCAAGATATAATGCAAATTGATTACATGGAAAACTCTGAAATTGATTACATGCCTTTCAAACTACAATGAGACATAATACTAGGCAATAATCACTTTAAAATTACCCAATTATGCAACAATCAATGAACCAGTCAACTGTTATTTAAATCATCAAATCATGGTTGTAAAATCAGAGGATCTTAAGTTGTAAATTCAGAGCTCTTGGCAATTTGCGGTGAAATCTTACCAAACTGATTACATAATTATTTGTTTAATATTACTGCAAAGAAATTGTTAAAAGATATACAAAATTTGCAATTAAATGAACTGAAGTTTAAAATAACTGAGATGAAAAAGGTCATTTCTTTTTCGTTGTTTACGATTCTTCAATCATCATATGTAAATATCGATCTTGGATTTTCCCCTATGCGAAATAACATACCTGCCGGATGATTAGCAACGAGAACAAGACCAATTACTTTTATTACGGAGTTCAAAAATAACACAAAGCGAAACAACTCAAGCAATTGGCTCTTTGCCATCTATCAGTACAAGCTTGGCTCCTTTGCCTTTTTTTTAATAGGGAATTCTCTATTTCCTCTATTTCTGTTTTTGGTTAGTCATCTTTCCCCTTCAATTATTCGTTTTTAGGGTTGCATGTTTTTCCCCTCTTTCGCAGAGAGAAACGTATTCTTTTAATCGGAAAAGAACAGTTTCTGTGGCTTCATCCTTACCTACGGTAAAGCCATTACCATTTTATTTCGATTTAACAAAACACAACTTGCCCCACTATTTCTTCTAAAAAGACCCACTTAGCTACAGATACTACTGGTGCGTGCCTTGGGGGCAGAATAGGATTTGGTAATAACATTTCTACTTCCTTCTTCGATCTCTATAAAAAGCAAAGTTCTTTCCACGTTTGAGACAATCGTTAACTGTGAAGTTAATAAAAGTTCTATCGTTTGATTTAATGCAATGGTTATCTACGCAACGATAATCGTTCTGTGAGAATGGTATCTCTTGAGAAAGTATTTCGAAAATATTTTCCTGGACATTTACGAATGCGAAAAGTCATGGAAACCCTATTCTTCATATTAAACATATACAGGCGAGTAGGTAGTAGATTATCGGAAATCTGGAGGTTAAATTGGTTGATTTATTTAAGTCAAACCACTACGTTACGGGAAGAATGCAGGATGATAGGATATTTTAAAAAAATGAAAAAAGATCCGTATTAACACACGCGGCTTACTACATTAAACGTGTGTCGTTTACAATCGGCAGGCGTCGGATCGTGTCTCTAAATACACACATAACCATTATTAAACATCTAAATCAAGCGCAGCATGCTACAAGTGCGTCGAAGAAGGAGGAAGCCTTTTCGATCACTGTAAAAGTGTTGGCTGCTGTTTCTTGGTGTTTGGTAGATTTGGTTTATTTTATTTAACGCAAAGGTTATATACGCTATGATTATCGTCCTTTGAGAGTAGCATCTTTTGAAGAAAGTTTTCGAAGATATTCTCCTCGACATTTACGTATACGAAAAGAGAAATCATGAAACACCATTCTTTATATTAAACTTAGCTAGGCAGGTAAGTAGCTCGTTATTGCAAAGGTGGCGAGGGCTAGCACACGAAGGATATCTGCTTTCCGTGCTCTGAAGGAATCACTATGGTTGAATGCTTGGTGAAGGAAACAACAATACTATGACCTACCGTGCAATATTATTAGACTGTTTGAAAGAAAAGATAAGGAGAAAAAGCCGAGACAGATGCAAATAAATGTTCTATTTCACAACAACAACACGTAATTCCTAAATCAACAATCACCAAGACAAAAATCGCGCAAGTTATTCTTCCAATTTATTTTATTTCCACCATATTCTTTAGCTTTAAACACGAGTATTGTTTTCTATTTTAGAAAGCAAGAAAATTTGACTCGTTGTGGAGAAACTGTCGGTGAAAAAGGTGCTATCACCACTGTCAATGTGTATTTTAGAATCTTTGAAAAAATTTACTTTTATAACAAAATAAAAAAATTGCTCTAATTAACGGAAATCATGCTAAGAAATATATTGATTTTTTTTTCTGAAAACGTTGTTTAGCCTTCGTTTTTTTTAGCAAATTATTAATGTTGGTGTCTAAGTAACTTAAGTTTCTATCTGAGTTTTAAAACTGATAATTCATGTAGTGCCTTTGAGATGTTCACGTCTTCTGTTTGCAGAGAGTATTTTTTTAAAAATCTCTTATATTTAAGAAAGTTTTGAATTAAAAAATATGCGCATGTGAAATAACTTAAAATTGGGTTCTCGATTTCTAAATTCCATAGCCATCTGAAGTTTTGTGTAATTCACAACGGTTGTACATTTTGTACTATTTAGAGTTAAATAAAAATGCTTTTAACGTCCTTAGAGATTCTTTTATTCTAAAACTGAAAAGTTTGTCTCTATTAAATAAAAGAAAAACGTTCAGAAAAAGAAGACTATTTTCCACGGTTATTGTAATATCATAAGGTATTTTTAATCTCTTTCCAGCATGGCTTCGTGGTGTAACGGTAGCATACTTGGCACGTATTCGAGAGCTCCAGGTTCGAGTCCCGGCGAGGGTATTGCTCATGTACTTCTGGTTCAAAATAACCTAATGACTCTGAAATACTTGTAAACAGTTCTTTGATACAACGCTTTAATTAGTGAGAAAAAGTACTGTGCGCGGTGAAATGATATTGTTTTAATGGAAATTTTAACCTTGACTAAAATAGATTACTTATTAGTATTTGCTTTAGCAACATTAACGAGGTAAATTGAAGTCACGTGACAGGAGTTAGCTTATTCAAAGAGCATTATGTTAGGCATAAATTACTTTCTTACTCGTATTGAGCTTGCACTGAAAATGATTTCTCATTTCTAGTGATTAAATATGCAGTACAAATTTTAAATTATAGGTTAGAAGCCGGACACTGAATGTATGCCTAATCCTGTGACATGCAAATCAGTCGTTCAGTAAACATTAATCCAGATTAAATTATGCTACTGCCAAGAGAAACATTTTTCCAACAAACGGTAAAATGTGCTATGCTTTTGCCGTAACACAGCGTGTTAAGAATCAGTATGCAGTCAAAATCACTTCTTCCGTTGTATTAAGCCTGAAAATTATATTTAAGTTCAATGCAAAAGGCTATGTTTCTAAAATATTCGATTGTGCTAATAAAGATGAAAGCAGAAAGCATAGTATAGTTTGCTCGACAAGAAAAACCTCTTTCCTAAAACTGTTTATATGTCAGAAATTGCTATTAGTCAAGTCATTAACAAGTTTAAAATCACCACTGAAGAGCCACCTAGCCAGTATAGTTATTATTTAATTGAAAGTACAAACATTTAACAGTTTCACTTTTAATCTTAAAGATATTCAACTTTCAATATACTAACGGTTTGCTGTCATAAAAAAATACTATTTAAACGAGATTGCTGTGAAATTTTTACATAGATAGAATTTTTACTTCTTTGAACACTTTGTAACTACTAACCCAAAAGTTCTTCGAGCGTTACTCATAGATGTAATATCGAGAAAATACTACACAGTCCAGTCACATTAATGTGACCATCTGTCAAAAGCCAGAATAACCACCTTTCGCAGAGCGGACTGCTGCGAGACGTGCAGGAAGAGAGTCACATAGGTCCCTGAAGGTGTTCTCTGTTGAGCCATGCCGACTCTAATGCCGTGGCCAGCTGCGCTAGATTACGCTGTTGAGGATCCATGGCGCGAACAACTCGATCGAGATGGTGCCACAGATGCTCGATTGGGTTAAGTCAGGTGAGTTTGCTGGCCAGGGGAGGACGGTAAACTCATCCTGGTGCTCTTCGAACCACGCACGTACACTGGCAGCTGTATGGCACCTCGCATTGTCCTGCTGGAAGATGCCATCATCCTGAGGAAAAACAATGCGCATGTAGGGGTGAACATGGTCCGCAAGGACAGATGCGTACTTGTATTGATCCATTGTGCCTTCCACAATGATCAGTGAACCTAGAGAATGCCAGGAAAACATTCCCCAGACCATAATGCTCCCGCCTCCAGCTTGGACCGTTCCGGCAATGGTTGCAGGGTGGTTCCTTTCAGAGGTTTCACGCCTTATACGCCAACGTCCATCTGTCCGATGGAGCATAAAACGCGATTCATCCGAAAACGCAACCTGTCGCCACTCAGTGGACGTCCAGCTGCTGTACTGGCGTGCAAATTCTAGCCTTCGCCGTCGATGAACAGCAGTCAGCATAGGTGCACGAACCAGGCGTCTGCTTCGGAGGCCCAGACGCAGCAATGTTCGCTGAATAGTACTTTGGGAGACACTTTTGGTAGCCCCTTGGTTCATTTTGGTGGTCAGTTGCTCAACGGTAGCCCGTCTATCTGCCCGAACGCATCTCCGCAACCGTCGTTCGCCTCTGTCATCTATGGCCCGTGGTGCACCACATTTGCCACGTCGCTGATTTTGGACAGTCCCATTTTGCCATGCACGGTACACTTTTACCACGGCGGCACGCGAACAGTTCACAAACTCAGCCGTTTCGGAAATGCTTCCACCCTTGGCCCGAAAGCCAATGATCATGCCCTTTTGGAAGTCGGATAAATCGCTTCGTTTCTGCATTACGCCAACGATTGAAATGTTTTCCGAAGCCCTCACACACCCTTTATATACGCTCAGCTGCACTGTGCTGCCACCTGCCTTCTGTGATTGGTTATTTAACTCTGACATGGAAAGTACGTGGTGGTCACATTAATGTGACTGGACTGTGTATATATACTCATAAACAGGTTGACATATCTTGGAAAATGTCCCACAACGTTCTGCGCCATTATCCATCATAAATACCAACGGGTTGCTCCAAATAGTTTTAAATTTATCTTTTTGAAGCAGTGATTATAATAGAAGTGGCCTTATGTAAAATCTTGAGAAGTAATATGCTTTTTTAGAAATGCTAACTGCAATAACCAAGTTCTTTTTACAACAATGCTACATTAATAAATTTCAATGTGTGTTTCCTTTGTGGCTTGGAGAATGTCAAGTTGGTATTCCAGTACTTGCCATGTGATCTGCAACGTTAGTTGTGTAGCAGTTGACATAGCGTCTGTTCTTCTGGCCTCCAAAGTATTAGTATTATGAAATAGAAAGACAGGAACAATATCATTGGTGTGTCTTTGTCCGATTATCAACAAAGTGAACAATCTGATCACTAACAGTAAGCCTATCATTTCTTGGATAATAAAGGAGGCTACTAGTTTCTTTCAAAATTTTCATACCGGTTTTTAATGCTCTTAACAG
The DNA here is from genome assembly GCA_000611955.2 of Stegodyphus mimosarum. Taxonomy (NCBI): domain Eukaryota; kingdom Metazoa; phylum Arthropoda; class Arachnida; order Araneae; family Eresidae; genus Stegodyphus; species Stegodyphus mimosarum. Next base: position 133,671 of record KK117194.1, read on the forward strand.
CTGGAGGAGTGCATCCATACGAATTTGTAAACTGTCGTCGATGGCCAGTTTAGTTTCATAGTACTATAAAATACGCTTAGCGTTTTAATTTCTTCAGTGCCATCTCTATTTAGTATTTCTTGGCTTCATAATTCAAAATGATATTCGCATAGAACATATACTCTTATAAAATTCCTAAACATTTGAGATACCAAAAAAAGTAATTTATCGCATAAATTCTATGCTTGCTCATAATTGCATCGTTCTATAAGAAGTAAAGCATTCTTACTTCACTTTAAACCTGTTACAGATATTAGATCAGATATTAGACATTACACAGATGATATAAGATCAAATATTAGATATTAGACAGATGTTATCTCATGGATAATATAAGCCATTGCAAAATCATTCCGTATCATAAAAATGAAATCCGTTTAATGAAATAAGAGTCATTTCGATACGATAATTTGACCTAATAATTTTGCCCATCGGATAATAGCTTGGTAAACTTTTTGAAGTACAGCATTAAATTTCTCTTAGTTCCTAAAACTCACATGTGACAAATAAACAAGACAGCTTTAAACATAATACCATTCCTGTCTTAAAATTAGAGCAATTACCTACCTGTTTTAATCTGTCTAAAAGTGATTCGGCGCTATGGACGCTTCGTGGAAGTTGAGGTCTAACACCTGGGGCTTTTCTGGTTCGGTCGTACAAGGCAGATGTGGAAGGTGCCCTTGTCAACCATTGGCTATACTCCGTCGAAGTAAAGATTGGTGAAGTCATACGGCGAGCTGAAAAAAAAGTGATAGAATGATATTTACAATTTGAAAGAAAGCGCAGAAGAGAATTTCATAAATAAGTGTATTGTTGCGATAATTTGGCTTATTGCTTCCTTGTAAACGTTCTGCACATTCTATGATGAATTAGGCATTTTAATCTGGATTGAATAGAATTTTTTTGAACTGATATATAAATTACCGTTTTGGAAAATCATGTAGTATGCGATCTACCACTTTCAGTTTTTTTAAGATGGTTACTCTAAAATTGGTCCCCCTATTTTATCGCATATCCAGTTTCCAAAACGACGTTTTAGTGCAGCCATCTGAGAAATAAATAAATAAACGCGATTGATCTCATACTACATGATTACCAAGTTTGGGTTTATGAACAAAATCGAATCTTTTCATTCACTACATTCTACTGAAAATATATCTTGTTTTTCTAACTCGAAAGTAATTCATGCTTTCAGTTACAATGCAGTGAAATTCAATTCCGAAGAGGATATTGCTTTATTTGATTCATAATTTCAACTTATGGGTTACAGGTAAGAAACGTCACGTCGCAAGCGAAACAAAGCAAAAAATGCGTTAAAGACTAAAAGTATAGCAATAATACTATCTGCTCCTGTATAGGAGATTATTGAGCAAATATACTATCTAAGAAGTTAAAGGCATTATCTTGCTAATCATAATACTTTTTAAATTCTGAAATATATGATCTTGATTAAACAAGAATCTATTTTTTATTCGTGTTCTTCCTGCTACAAAACACCCAAACAAAGTGAGACTCAAAATGTTTTTTCCTCGGAAAATTATTGCTGGTATTTTTACTTCTTTGTACGGAGTACAGGAAGTATGATCTCGAAAAGTTTCGGGTGTTACATTTCAACGGAAATATCCATTTTGAGAGTTTCCGAATCCATTTAGGCGATTTTTTTGGTGACATTTGTTTGTACGGATAGAATAAAGGACTTTTGTTTTTAAAACCGGATTGTCAAATGAATTTAAAATGGATTAAAAAAGGATTTTTTTCGTGATGTTGTAAGGTTTTAGTTAAATTAACCAAGTTTTATTTTAATTTAAATCTTTCTATCTCTTCTCTGTTTCAACTTCTCGTCAGAAGAAGCGCGCGTTTTCAGCTTATGCTAATTTGAAGTACAGCCAAGTACTATTTAAACCAGAGGTAGAAACCTCTTAGTGTGAGAGAGCTTTAGTCTCAGATCACGGTCATTTTGCTCGACGTTCGTCTGACCAGCTAGCAGCTAAAATTATAAGCCATAGTGCTTACTACGTGATTGCATATTGAAATAAATTGAAGTGCGCTAGTATTAGTATTTCTTGCTACGCACCATTTAGTTAGAGGCCAAACTCCGCGATTTGCTCTGCGAAGCAAAGTTTAATTACATTTCTATTTTAGGTTTAGTATTATATTTATTTGATTGTTAAGTTAGGCCCAAGTGTGGTCTTTGACTTTCTGTATCTCTCCCGAGTTGGGAAGTGTGTAAATAATAGTGATTTAATAAAAGGAGGATTTTAAATCCCTTTAAAGTGCAGTTATTCTCCAGCACAGTATCTACATCAGAACAAAGCCAACATATTTTTCAGCTCACTGTTCCAGAGCAGGACTGTAGTTTAGAAGGAGTTACTTCACCATGTTCCCTAAAGCTATGCATAGAACACGCAGTCCTGACAATGTCTGTATGTACGTATCTTGCATAATTCTAAAACGATTAGCCGTAGAAATTTGAAATTTTGCATGTGTGACTGCTAAAACATCTACTTATGCACCTACATTTTTTATTGCAATCGGCAGGACCAAATATATATACGGACTTAAAATGTAAGCAATTTTAAACGAACCTTTCAAAGACTTGAAAGAAAATAAATTTAAAGTTAGCTGTATTGTGAAATTTTTTAATAAAGAATGCTAGTTTTTGCAAATGAAAAATTTTTTAATTTCAGTATTTTTAAATTAGAAGAAAGTTTGAAAACAGTGGAAAAGCGTAAAAACCGAAAAACGAATGTAATTAAAATCTGATTCAACGTTGTCAAGAGGAGATAGATCAGACTTCGATTGAACTCCGTTTCCTATTGTTTTCAAACTTTCTTCTAATTTAAAAATACTGAAATTAAAAAATTTTTCATTTAAAAAAACTAACATTTCTTATTAAAAAAATTCGAAATAGAAGAAATTTTAAATTTCTTTTCTTATTTTAAATTTATTTTGAAACGTTCGTTCAAAATTACTCACTTTATGAGTCTATAATTAATTAATTTTCAGCAGCATTTCAGCAGTATTTTGCATACCTACTTCCTTACCCGGCTTAAAGTCCTAATCTGGCCTTTATTTTTGTAATCACTGGTCGTTATACACTTTACAGAATTACATGTAATACAATTACAGAAGTGTTTTAAATGACTAAAATATGTTTCGGCAATATCAAATTTTAAAAAATTTAATTTTCGACTAATAATGAAATTTGATGACTTATATAATATAACAATTTATATATATAGTTAGTCTAACAATAAATATCTAACAACATTTAATGTCAGTTTATTGCTGAAAATATCTAACAATACTTAATATCAGTTTATTGCGGAAAATATCTAACAGTATTTAATATCAGTTTATTGCGGAAAATAATCTAACAATATTTAATACCAGTGCAGTGTTGTTCCAAAAAGTACACTGGTGTGCAAAAATTAAGGACGAGACGGTTTTTTCAATATAACTTTGTACAAAAGCTTTCCAAATCAACACATTTAATACCGTAAGATCCCCAATACGTAAGGACATTAGTAATGTAAGCAACACTTACTAAAAAAGAAATCAGAGGGATAAAAAGAAGCTTTATTGAAAAAGTAGCATGGAGCACAATGCCACTGAAGGCCGAAACATCCCTGTGATGGGTGTCCAGCAAAAAACATCCGGTCTTTAATAGGGAATATGATCTCCCCTGACTGCTAGGCAGGTTTCGCATCATTTGTGCATGATGGATATGTGGTTGTTAATGAGCTGTTGAGACACTGCTGCTCGTTCCTCTTGTAGCACCAATCGCAGTTTCGGAATCGTTACTGGCGATAAGTTACGTGCTGCCACGGGTTTCCCTAGTAAGTTCCGTACATGCTTGACGGGATTTAGATCCAGAGACCTTGCCGACCAATCCATGTGTTCAATATCTTCACTCTCCAACAGCTCTTCGACAGTAACTGTGCGATGAGGTGGAGCGTTGTCGTCCATGAAGAGGAACTGAGGACCCATAGCCCTTGTGAAAAGACGCATGTAAGGAAGAAGAACCTCGTTACAATAGCAGTCCCAGGTGACGAACCTCCTTGGGAGATATGAAGGTCGGTCCGGCTACCAAGCATTATGTCTGCTCGAACGAGAACTCCGCGACCTCCAAAACAGTCCCTTTTGATGATGTTGAAGGGGTTATTGCGTGTTCCCCGCTCTGTCCAGATGTGTATGTGTCTAGAATCGCAACTCAGACTAAATCTGCTCTCATCTGTAAAGAGTACTCGTCCCCATTCATTGTCTCTCCAATTCCGGTGTTCCCGGCACCACAGAGAACGCCTTCTCCGATGGGCAGGCGTTAGAGGTACACACCGTACAGGGCGTCGTGCAAACAGACCACCACCGTGCAGTCTTCTGGCCACGGTAAAACGCGATATCGGTCGTCCAGTCGCCTGTGTCGTGTGTCTAGCGATTTCTCCCGCTGTCTGCCGCCTGTTTCTTCTGGCCTGTAAGGCAATATACCGGTCATCTGCGGGTGTGGTTCCTCGTGGACGACCACTACTAAACCCCCGGATAGCTGTTCCTGTAGTTTGAAATTGTCTCCAAAGTCGTGAAACGATGCTGTGAGCAATTCCGAACTCTGCAGCCACACTTGTCACACTGCGGCCTTCCTCCAACTTCCCAATGATTCGACCTCGGGTAAAAGCATCCAGATGTCGTCTAACAGATTGATTATTCGCCATTTCTCGCTGAGGCAGCAGCTCGGTGTGATTTTAACTGCTATACGGCGTGCAATCTCTTTGCCAGAAATACTGATCTTACACCGACAACATGCTTTATACTACTCAGACACTCCCCCATTACGTCTACCTGCATATCTGCGCAAGTGCTACCGTACATCACCTTACTTAATCTCCTGATTGGTCTTTCTGTCCGCTCTGACTCTTCGTTCAGCTGATATGCTAATTTTTCGACTTCGTTCTTAATTTTGCACACCAGTGTATATTTAATAGGCCATTCAAGGAAGTCATGTGATGTCCATATCAGATTTTTTAGAGGAATAATAAACTACTTCACCAATACTGAAATAATTATCATAATTATATAGATAAATAAAATTGCACTTATAAAGGCTTGACTTTGACCGATACCAGGCTTTGAATTGTATCTAGATCTATGGAGGGATACTTAGACTATTAACGTGAAGTGTATCTCATGTTAATTAACCAATTATTGTCAGTTTTGTCTTTACTGTAACTTTTCCTTTTCGTATTCCTCACCAGAGTACAAATTAACGTCGAGTCTATTTAAACTGAATGTTTGGTTTCTTAAGGAGGTATCTTCTCGCAATTCCGACATTAGCAGTCTCTCTGGCCGATGAGTTGCCTGTAAAATACCACTTCATTCAGCATATTCTATTGAATGTGTAGTCTTAGACTACGTTATCAACGTTAGAATTTAATTGTCTGTTATTGTTATGCTAAATAGCCACAAGTGGTGGTTGCGTCTGTAAACATACGTTGCGCTTTATGTTTGATTTAAAACTAAAATAAAAAGGTTATTTTAAGCCTTCCTCAGTACTGTGTGAGTATTTAAGACGTAGCAATGACTCACTATCCGTCTAGTAGTATCTATGGGACTTAAGCTTCAGTTCCTACAGTTGTAGAGACATTAGGTTATTTCGGAGCAGGAGACATGAAAAATGAGCAACGCCTTCGCCGGGAATCGAACCATGGACCTCTCGGTTACGCGTCGAGCATGCAGACCACTACACCACGAAGGCATGCGAAGAAGGCGGGAGAAATACGTTATATACTCCCCCTTTTAAAGGGCGACTGGGGTTTCGGGGACCCAATCGTCAAATCCCGGTGGTGGAGAATCATCATCCACCACCTTCTTAGTTCGTGCGAAAGTGTAGAGACATTAGGTTATTTCGGAGCAGGAGACATGAAAAATGAGCAACGCCTTCGCCGGGAATCGAACCACGGACCTCTCGGTTGCGTCGAGCATGCAGACCACTACACCACGAAGGCATGCGAAGAAGGCGGGAGAAATACGTTATACAGTAACCCTATAAACCTATCAAAGAATCTATCAAAACTTTTGATTACCCATTTTAAATTTATAAGCTTTGCAAAACGAGTTTCTATATTTTCCAGCTCTAGTTGAATAAATACCATGAGAAGTTTCTCACTCAAACTGACTTCAAAATAATCTTGATTCGACAAGGAATTGAATAGAGAACTTCTGGTCTGCTGGTGAATTCTATGGCAATTAAACTGTAGTATGTTTATTATTAATTTAGATTTAGATGTACTTGGAATGGAATTTGTTACTTAAATGTTATATGCTTTTTATTAATTTAGATTTAGATGTACTTGGATTAGAATTTGTTGCTTGTTTTAAATGACACAGATGAAGCTACTTACAATAATAATAATTTTAATATGTTCATATTGCAATGTCAAGATGGTAATAAGTTTCAACAAGTGAGAAATATTTCAAAACTCCCTGAAGTAAGTGTGAGCAATGATAATGTTAAAAATAATACAAAAATCAGTGATTGTATGTAATCTGAATTTTTCTTATTATAAAACAAGATATTTTGAAATCCTTAAATTTTTGCTACTTTGATTAAAAGATTAGTAACTAATCGTGAAAAGAGCAAATAGGAACAATATTATTTTCAAACTCATGTTATGCAATGGATGTAAAGGTAATTAACTGTAAGAGAACAATTCAGAACTTTCTTCCGTGGAAAACAAAAGTTCGTATCAAAAGCTAAAACTTCGAAACAATCCATCAGTTCCACTTAGAAACGCAATTGAATTCAAGCGAACTGAAAATAATCAGATTAAACAAGCATACTCTATGCCCGACTCCTGAGTTAAAGAGAAACCGGTATTGCATTTATTCCGACTTCATATGGTTAGTACCAGATCCAGGCAGAAAGTAATCAAAGTGGGCGAGTAGTTCAAAGTAAAAGAAGTGGCACTTGTTTCTTGAATGAAAGGAATAAAAGATGATTTGAATGAACGGAAACTCCTTTGAAATGATTACAGTTCTGACGAAGCAGCATTTAGGAAACTGAATGGTAGATTTTTCCATGTATGTAGAAGCTCCAATACAACTTCTGGTTATGTTTCCGATAAATTTCGAAGCGATGTGTTTCAAAATTTATATTAGATTTCTGAAGTTTTGATATTTATTAAGTGTTTCGTTTTATATTTCAACTTATTTCACATTATAGTGAGTACTTGATTTCATACATCAGAATTTGTTGTAAGAAAGTTTTCTTTTCCATTATTCTTAATAATTTTAATTTTTATAAAGTTTTGATTAGAAATTAATGTAAAGCATTAACGCAATAAAACCTGAATTTAAATAAGCACAACATCGTGGGTAAATGATACGAAACCAGACCTCTAAGAATAATGAAATTAATGAGTAATTAATGAAAATATTACATCTGAGCTTTGATACATTTAAATTATTTACAGAGTTTGTTTAAAGGGAACAAACATTTTTAATTATATGATCACAAAGGCATCTTCATTTAGTTTTTGTTCTAGTTGCATTAAATTTCTTTAGTGTTTTTTTAGTGTTTCTTTATTTTTTTTTAGATTAGTTTTCCTAACTAAGAGAAACTTTACTCTTTGCATAATACTCAAGTTTTGAACAAAATTTGTTAAAAATGTACAGGATTAAAATCCATTGTAAAATAAAGGTACTTTTATAAAAACATTTGTTTTAAGAAATATGTTTCAGAACAAATATTGTTTTACATTTATATATACCAAAACCCTTTTTAAATACATCGTTAGATAAAGAAAAGAAGAAGGAGTCCTAAATGATGAGTTTATAAAAACATTACTCAGTGTAAAGCAATATTTAATAGCGAGTTGGCTGTGTAGCTATAAAAAATACTTTTAACACGGCTTGAAAAGGCCTTTTTTGTACATCTCGAAGACAGGACTGTCGCAGCGACGACGCTGCTTTTATGGCGATCTTTTGCGGTTCCCTATTGTTTACCAGGACGTGATGGGGAAGGAACACTCCTGCTGGCAGAATTTTTTTAAAAAATTACAATTTAATGTAGCGTTTTATGCACTTAATTTCAATTTTTACTTTAAGTAAAAAAACAAACGGTGAATACGGGCTCATAACGGTCCTGAAGGCAACTAAACCAATAGAATATAAATTATGTATAATCATTCGCATATATGCGCATGTGCACTGTAACAACAGATGCGTCATCGTGCTGCTGGTTTCAGTAGTTTGCGTACAAAATCAGGTAGGGAAGAGATGAAAATATTGTTGGACGGGATTTCATAACGGGTCAGATTAAGCAATTAAGTAAGTGACATTTGGCCCGCGGGCCGACGTTTACCCACTCCTATTGTATATTCTATTCTACTGTATATTCTATCAGGATATTCAAAGGTCTAGATTACTGAATGTTTTTGTCTGTAAGCCAAGTACGTATATGATAATAGGTACGTAATAAAAAGGCTATGAAATTATACTACTCTGGCTTTACAATTGAATACAGTCTTCTTGTAGTTTTAACTCTACTAAAAGTAAGCGAAGAAAATATTTATATTTACATAAAATTATAACGTATTTTCTTCCTCCTTTCGGTATCCTTTTCTGGTGTAACTGGAAGCACACTTGCCGCGTATTCCGGAAGTTCGGAGTTCGAATCCCAGCCAGCATATTTTTCACGTCTCCCGCATAAAAAAAAATTCTAATGACTCAACAAAATAACTAAAAAATTAACTGAAAAAGTTGTATATTGTGAGAAAACTGCTGCTCACAATTACGTTTTATATTGCAAAATGACTTCATCCTCACTGCATATTGTGAGACAAATTGCCGAGTGCACTTACATTGCAGACTTAGAGAGGAAATGGACTTAAAGTCGTCGCGTTTGTTTAATTTATTTTAAGAAAAGACACAGACGTAGCTAGGGTTTCAGCGCCCGGCGAAAACTGAAGATTTCGCCCCCCTCCTGTTTGCTAAGATTGAAAAACATTTAATTCTAAATTTTCGTAACCCCCCTTGGAAGCTGCGCCAGGAAACAAATGTCGCCCATTGCCCCCTTCTAGTTACGTCACTGAGAAAAGGAGCACTTCTATGTTTAAACTGTGATTCACGTAGCAGATAAAGAAAAGCAGTTCCATTTACAATACGCAATTTCTTTTCCATTAACGTTTATATTCTACATACTGCCAAACATTTTGGTCAAGTTGAAGGTCCTATTCATTCATCAAAATTAATTTAATAGTTTCTTAACCCTTTCGAGACTTACTGGACATTAATTCCGAAGACAAATTTCATTTTTAATCTTGAAAGATTTAAATTATATCATGAAATACATTATTATATTTAATTCAACGAAATAACTTAAAGACCCGCGAATAAATTAAAAATTTGAATGATTTTACCTCACCTAGTGGGAAAACTAGTCTGAAGAGGTAGAGCTGTGGCTTATTAGTCGCCGGATAATTAATGCTCGCACTGCAATTATAAATTCTCTTCCAGTTCAAAATCTCGATTTTCTTGCGTAGTATCATCATTTCTAAAAGTTTCACGAGTAAAATATTCTAGTAATTTTCTGGCCTATATTTGATTACGAAATCGTTATATACACTTTGTTTTACAAGCGAATAAATGTAATATACTTTAGACTAGTAATCTTTTTGTTACTGGCCTATCTACACCTTAATTTTGGTTCAATAACTTTCCAAATTTTAGAATTTTCTGTCAATAAAAAAATACGCTGAGAATTATGTTTACGAATAGTGGCATTTATGTTTGCAAAGCCTGTAATACAAGCGGAATTCAGCTATTGCTTTATCGAACTACAACCTATTTTCTTGCTTTCTCTACTTCTTTTCATCCTGAATTCTGTCATAAAATAGCGTCCGTTGGCTCTGAGTAAAACAAAAACCTCACATTTCGGATAGTTGGTGAGCAAATATCGTGCGTAAATGCCGAAAAAATGTATCCCTTGTTGCATGAATACGTGCTCAACGACGAATGGCAGATGAGTTTTAGCCTCCTTTATAGATTACCTACATAGTCTTTGGATTAAACCATATTGTATCAGTTTAGATTTTAAGTATGTTATAACATTCTGTGAATATGATTTATTTCATAAACATTCATCATAACATCCATTATGCAAGTATAAAGTGAAACACTTGATTAACGATTTTTACGGACCTTGATTAGTTTAACGTTATTTGCATTAAAAATAATTCTTTTAGACGTTCTAGCATAATTAGAATGAATAGATTATTTTCAACGAATACTTTAGCGCATTTCATTTTTGTCAAATGACAAGGCTGTTTCCCAAATGTACACTGAATGTTCACTGTTCTGTAATTCCTGATAACCCCGTGTTTTCTGTCATGAAATCGAGGAATGTGAGCACTGTGTATTACTGAAAGAATACTGCCCATAAACCCTAAGACTGTCTTAATTAGGCCCTGTTTATCTGATCATGATATTAGGATTTATTGTAATTTAGCTATTATGAGAAGAATGGAGTACCGAAATATGCTAAGAATATAGGGGAGTTAATAGTTTTGCAAATTTCAGGGATGACGAATATTCCGAAAATATTGATTATACATTTTACCAATTTATGACTTTATTCTAATAAATATTTATATTTTGAAATAGGTTTGTTGGAAAAACAGAAGTAAAAAATGTTCAGTGCCCTCACCGGGAATCGAATGCGGATATTCCGATGCTAGCGAAAAAGCTTTCTAGTTGCACAATAAAGGTACGCAGTAAGGAGGGAGAAACTACTTTACATGCTCTCCTCCTTAAAGGCCAGATAATCGCTAAATCCTGCTGGTGACGAATTTCCTTCGACAACCTTTTAGTTCGGACGCTAATTGTAAAACCAGTTAGAATTTTTTTTAATCCAGGAGAGTGAGAAATAAGCTCTACTGTCACCAGGATTCGAATTCGAGACCTTCCGATTGTCAGCTGGACTTGCTTCCAATTATACCACGAAGGCGCACGATATGGAGGAAGGAAATACGTTATAAATTACATTTTCTCAATTTATTCTTTACACACTTAAATATTTGTTTTTCATGTCAATGTCAGTCTTGGCCTAAATAAGAGGATTCACATTTTTTCTTACCTTTTTCAATAATTAAGTTTGGGTACTCTTATTTTCAATGTTAATTAGTGATAGCTGTCTAACGAAAGTTAAGGGAAAACAATTCTGACGAATTGGTTGTCCGCAAGGAACCGAAGGCATACAGCCTTTGTAACGAACTCTAAAGTCTGCTCACAAAAGTAAAAACTAATTAGTTAACCTTGAATTCATTACGTTCGCCTCACTAAAGCTGAAGCGTAAATCACATCTGAATCACCATTCTTAGCATGAATAATAAGTATTCTTAAACACTGGCTTGCGGCTAACCTTTCGCTGTAAGATAAAACTGATGTGTGGTTGAAAGGAAGGATTTGAGTATTGTATAATGAAAGAGATGGATACGCCTGTCATCAAATAATAATTAATATCAACTAATTGAACGCAAGAACCCTTCATTCACGTGCTTATTATATAAAAATATTAATCAATTTGGTATCCTTATTTTGAGCCGATAGATCCAGTTTTCTTCAGCAGAGCTCTTATAGAACTTATGTACTGGAAAAAGCTGTTAAATAACATTGCTTTTTGTTATCGTTATTTTTAAAGATACTTTAGATGATATATTCAAATTTTATTGAACACAATCACTCATTGGTGTCAAAATACAGAAATGTTTTGAATGAATAGGCCGTTTTATTACTGGCGTAATCGAATTTCCTCTTTCAATAAGTCATTTTACTATTGGAGAAATATAATTTCCGGGTACGATTTTTCAAGTTCTCCGGAAGAATTATGGCCACTTGTGAAAATTGCTGCTGATGATAAAGGATTATGATGGCATCCTTACTAAACTAGACTGTAATGTATAAGCAATTTGAATTCAGAAAAAAATATTAAAATATTTTATTCCTAAAGATTCAAAATATTTAAAATTTTCTTCTATAAATCTGATCCCGGGACAAATGAACACGCTGGGATACTTTGACATGGAAAGGAAAATGCAAATTTGTTTTATTTGTAATAAATTATGAATGTAAGCAATGACGAAAAAAATCCATCCATTATATGTTCCTTTATGGTTAATAAGTTATTTTGTTTCCATTATATATATCCATTACATGTTTGCGTTATGGTTAAAAAGTTACAAAAATAATATTTTCGTGTAGTTTAAACAATTTATTAACATCAGGTCATCCCATAGGTAATACCGTTTGTCATACAGAACTAGATAAAACATGTGTTAACACGTTTAAAAAAGTAGTTTTCAAGGTTGTATAAACACTGCAGACCAAAGTCAGCTTCATTCAGACAAATTCTGGCTTGCGGGTATGTAAATGCTAAATTGTGTCATTAATAACTCCTCATGAAAATGGCGGTTACATTAGACACATTATATTTTACGAGAATAAAAAATCAGACACATTATATTTTACGAGAATAAAAAATCAGACACATTATATTTTACGAGAATAAAAAAGGCAATAGTACTGAAAATGCTGTACTAAATGTGATCTAGAGGATGTTTATGATAAAAGTGTTTTGAATACTCGCAAATGCTATCGATGGTTCTGTAGATTTCGACAAGGAAGGTGACCGCAGCTTGAAAGATGCCAGATACTTCGATTTCCCGACCCTTTTTGATAATGATGCGTTGAAAGTTGCAATGAATGATGCTTAATGAAACTCAACTGCTGAAAATTCAGCAGTTGTCATTTTATCTTCAAAAGTGTCGATCGCTTTTTGAAGGAACTTAGAATTGTGTCTCAGCTTCACACATGAACTTACTAACATAGTCCCACATGAACTTACTAACATAGTCCCACATGAACTTACTAACGCTTATCAAAGAGAACCGTTAATCTTTCCGTTATTAATAAATCTTTCCGTTATTCTTTACTTATGTGAAAAAATTCTTTTTTTTTAACCATTTAGCTACTGGTGGTTCACCGTCTAGAAAATTTTATTAATGGAAAAGAATACAGTTCACATGAGGTACCTGAAACAGATCTTCAAGACTTTTCTTCAATAAGCTGGGAAATTTCTTTAAAAATGGAATAGAAAACCATTGACACTGAGGAAGAAACATTGGGGTAGAAGGGGAATATATTGTTGATTATGAAATTAGTATCTTATTGATATTTTATTTCTTGAAAACCTTCTTAAGAGATGATCCTCGATTCTTGGCCCGGGGGTGAAAAAAAGAATCAATTGAAATGTTAATCTCGGCCTCATCTCTGAATGTCTGATTTTGAATTTTGGAGCTTTATAATCATAAAGAAGCCGAAGCTACATAATGCCTATAATGACTTTGGCTTTTTGTTTTGGCAAATAATACATCAAAAACTTATTATCCTGATTGATTCTAAACAACAAACGTAACAGCTGAATCACCTTTTAGATTAATTGATTATTCCGCATTTTTATACCTGAATTAGCTTACGTACGCACAAAAATAATGCCATGTTTCTATTACGTAACTTATTAATTACGTACGCACAAAAATAGTACGCACAAAAATAGTGCCATGACATCTTTATTCTATTCGTATTTAATATCTTTAAATTTTAGATACATTTGATTTTTAGATACATTTGGTTTTAATGTTCATTTGTTTTGCAGAAGGCTCTGTAATTTCTACAAGCAAAACAAAAGCAAACAAAGAATAAGAATACTGAGTTGCATTTACATGGTTTCTTCATTAAACTTGAAAGCAGTAATTTTAAGACATGTTTAAAACAATTTTCAGTATACAGTCAGACCTCTGTTAATGGACACTTCACTGTAAGAGACATTAACAGACAATACCTAAATGCCAGGGCAATCGAAGAAGAAGACCAGTGCACTCCTATTTAACGGATATTATTTGATAATGTCAAAGTCCTCAATGGTATGGAAGGCTTGTTAACGGAAGGTTGGACTGTATATTTATTTAAGGATACTGCAGTTCTTTTGAAATTCATTGACACCTAAACTAACATTGCGTTTATGTCTGATAAGACTCTCTCAAGCATGTACATTATTTTTGGCACTGCGTGATCTATTACATTCATAAGTTGCTGGCAGTATATGCCCTCTTTTTTTCAGTAAATCTGTTTTTGTATACTTATGTAGGTTTTTCTTAGTTGTCTGCAGTGCAAGACGGCATTAAAAATGGCATAACAAACTTCTGGAAACACCACTTTGCGATAGATTAAACGAAAGAGCACAGTTATGAAATAAAATTTCAACTTATTCTTACCTCTGTCTCTTCTACCACTTCGAGTTGCAGGAAGTTCTGGGGCTGAAAGTGCTCCATCACTATCCGACTGTGAATCATAAGGTAACAACCTGACTGTTGCCGACTGTGGCTGTTGCTGCTGTTGTGTTATCTGCTGGAGTCTGCGGAAATCCATTTCAGACATCCGAACTCTCGGAAGCGAGTTACTGCGAGCCGCTTGAGTCGCACCGTAGGCCCTTGGTGGCGGAAAAGAAGGTCTTGGTGCACCACGTTGTCTTTGCGCCAGCGTGTTCTTCGTACTGTCATTAGCCTCAGTGTCAGAAGCGCTGCCTTCTATGTTAGGGCGGCGTCTATTGGTCAAAGTAGCGACAGATTGAGGCTGCAGCGGCTGTGTTATCTCGTCAGTGGCCCTGAAATGTTCATCTGTGTTACTTCTAGTGACATTTATTTATTCAGATCACATCACAAGTTATTTAACAGATGAAAACTCTCGTAAACATTCCATGTATTATAACGTAAGACTTTACAAATTTGGAACAAGCGAATTCCACCACTTTTTCTAAGCTGTTTTGTGTGTCATAGCTCATTCTTCATTTATATTTTAAAGGGAATCTAGCCTGAATGCATTTGTCTTGTACTTAAAGTGTTCCACTTAAGTATACGACTAATATCAATGTTCTATCACATGATTTTTTTGGCTAATGTAGAAATAAAATGTTTTACAGTTTTATTGTACTTCTGAGACTTATTTAAGACATTAAAAACAACCTTAATATTTTTAAAATCATATTTATTTTAGCAAAAAGTAGTATTTATTACTGATAATTTCTGATGAAGAAAAGAAATAAAAAAAAATTATATTTGCGCTCTGTTTCTGATGTTGTTCTTTAGGATGCCTAGCTAAATTTCCTGAAAATTCTGATTATTTTCTTTTGATAAAATAGTGTTATGTAGTAGCAATTTTTTAAAATAATATGCTTATGAAAAATTACAAAGGCAAGTAGATTATAGTACAACAGGACAAGAGTACAAGAGTACAAGAGGATTGATACCCTTCCTCAGAAAAGAATGCCCAGTGGCTGAATGGATAAAACCGCTGAACAATTATAGTTCGACCTGGGATAAAATCACAGCGAACTGGCTGGCTGCGTGAAGGTTTCGTGGTTCCACGTAAACTTCACACATGTACATGTAACGTTTTTCGTGGTGTTACATGCCCATGTGCCCAGAAGATAGGAGCCAGGTTCCCTCAGATCAGGGGTTCTCAACCTTTTTTGTTCCGTGCACCCCTTTCACAATTGTTAGACGATAATCCCCCGGATTCCAAAACTCGGAAAATACATATAAATTTATTTAAACTTAGTTTATTTTTAAATGTGTTTTATAAATTATACAATAAAAGTGTAGAATATTTTAATAAATATCAAGCTTGAATAAAAGTATTTTTTTAATATTTATAAAATAAAATTAAATAGCAAACAGTTAAATGAAAGGCTGACCGCATTTCTCCTGAAACGGTGAAATTTCCCCTGGCTGATAACCTTTGCCTTACTTAATTAACCAGTTAATCGTTTTTCCTTTGGACAAGCACATACCTATAACGATATAACCCTAAAAAGAAAGAATTTCCAGCATAATCCACATAATCCAATTTTATGTAAGTTGCTTTTTAAAAAATTTAAAGTTTGCTATTAACTTAAATACTGAAATCCCTAAATTGGCTGTTCGAAAAACGTCGATGTAAGCTATTTATTCTAGACACGTACTTAAAATTTCAGAGTTCCTCAGGTGAAAATCGATAATTTTATGAAAGCAGTTTCAACGTTATGGAAAGCAGAAATCTTCAAAAACAAAATTTTATTTTAATTTTCAAAATATGCATTATGCTTTAATGATCTGAAAATAAACCATAACGGGCGGATATCGCCAAGATATGCAACAACGACTTTTCTAAACTTGAGTAACTTTTGTATGCTTGCTGTCGATTTCACAATTCACAGAACAAATTCTAAAAGCTCCTGCTAAAGCGATCACTGTTCATTTTGTGGAGCATCCATTTCTCGCGTAAAACTACTATCTTCATTAAATTTGGTTTGGGTTTGATTATGGCAAAGAATGAAAGGGCTAAAGGAAGGGATGGCTTCGTGGAAGACATTCTAGGAAAATAGGTTGGTATGCACTTAACATAGCAAGAAAAACCTCAAAAATGCCCATGCAGCCAGCTCTTAAGCTTGGAATCGAACCCATGTCAAACTACCACTGCTCAGCGACTTGACCGCTTGGCTGCTGATGGGCCCTTATTAAATTGTTTCCAGGTCTTTATTTTCCAGTAGTATCTCTGTGTATTTTGGAGGTCACCAGCGGTCGAGTAGGTAAGACCATTATACACTAGTAGTTCCGCTGTAGTTCCATTTTCGGCTAGTGACCCTGTAGAGACATTAGGTTATTTCGGAGTGGGAGATGAGAAAAATGAGCAAGCCTTCGGCGGGAATCGAACCACAGACGGACCTCTCGGTTACGCGTCCAGCCTGCTGACCACTACACCACGAAGACATGCGAAGAAGGCGGTAGAAATACCTTATATACTTCCCCTTTTAAAGGGCGACTGGATTTGTGGACCCAATCGCCAAATCCCGGTGGTGAAGAATCATCATCATCCACATTTTTAGTTCGGGCATCAGTGTAGAATTATAAGGTTATTTTCGATGTCAGGAAGCTAAAGAAATGAGCAACGCCTTCGCCGGGAATTGAACCACGGACCTCTGGGTTACGCGTCGAGCGTGCTGACCACTACACCACGAAGGCATGCGAAGAAGGCGGTAGAAATACTTTATGTACTTCCCCTTTTAAAGAGCGACTGGGGTTTTGTGGACCAGATCGCCAAATCCCTTTGGGGAAGAATCATTATCATCATCCACCTTTTTAGTTCGGGCGTCAGTGTAGAATTATAAGGTTATTTTCGATGTCAGGAAGCTGAAAAAGGGAGCAATGCCTTCGCCGGGAATAGAACCACGGACCTCTGGGTTACGCTTCGAGCGTTCTAACCACTACACCACGAAGGCATGCGAAGAAGGCGGTAGAAATACTTTATGTACTTCTCCTTTTAAAGAGCGACTGGGGTTTTGTGGACCAGATCGCCAAATCCCTGTGGGGAAGAATCATCATCATCATCCACCTTTTTAGTTCGGGCGTCAGTGTAGAATTATAAGGTTATTTTCAATGTCAGGAAGCTGAAAAAGGGAGCAACGCCTTCGCCGGGAATCGAACCACGGACCTCTGGGTTACGCTTCGAGCGAGCTGACCGCTACACCAGGAAGGCATGGGAAGAAGGCCGAAGAAATACCTTATAACCTGACTGCGTTACATTTTCCTCTTTTTTTCCCTGTGTAACGTGAATACGAATCAGTTTTTCCTTAAAAATCTTATATCACCACATTTCTTCTAAGGAGAAAACTTTCACATGCTTTGCTTTTAACAGTCAACCATGAATGTTTCATGTGAATTAATGCATTTTAGGTTTAGTAATTAAAGCGTAATGAATATTTTACTGACTTCTAATTATGCCTCCTTGAGAAAAATGAACCTTAGAGTGGAGTAAATTTTGAATAAAATCTATCGATTTGAAGTCAATCAGATGCAGATCCTTCTTGAAAAAATTTCTTTACCTATCAATTTCATTATAAGGATGAATGTTGTTCCTCTCACCTTCGCAAAAATGTTTCTTGTTGAAGACGAAAGACCTTCACCTGATTATTTTCGAAACTGGTAGAATTTTATATAAAACTTTTGCCAGTCTAAGGTTGCTTTTTTCCAATTTTAAATTTTGTACTAACGTACTTCTCTCCCAGTTAGAGCAATTCTCTAATTACAGCTTCTTGCTCTACTAGAATCATTTAAAACGCTAGATTTTATTCGTAAGAAATCTTCTCAATTACAGTGTTGAAACTGTTCTCGTAAAATTCCTTATCTTATTTTGAGAAACATCGTAATTCTGAGTTCATGTCTGAAATTATTGTTTAAGAGAATAAATCATACAGCACTCTTTTCAAGCAACGCGTGTGTTATTTGAAGCAGCCCCTTACCAAATTCTAAACAAAATTATTTAAACAAAGATTGCGTGTAAATGCTAAAATTAGCTCCCTAAATTCAGCCATAATTGCACAGCAACAAAAATTCCCCTTTTAATTTTAAAGTTCATTATTAAATCCTTTCGTGCGGAGTCATGCGCAGGCTATCAGAAGACAACAACATTTCTCTTCTGCTTTTGCCGAAATCAAGACACCGAAAGCCCAGATACAAACAATTAACTGAAGTTTGCAGCACGTAAGTAACTAACGCCATTAACAATGCTGCCGGCTAATAGGGCTGACTTAATTTACCTTTGGGACGAAAACGCTGTTTAATATGCAAAGTAATAGGATATGAGGAGTTTCTCTCCTATTTAATTAAGAACTGTCTGACAAAGAGTTGCATAAATTCTGAAACAACTTTCAAATGCGAGACCAAATATCATCTGACTGGTAGCAGCCGACAAGACAATCCAATGAAACAATTTTGACTTTAGTGGGTTTGACTCATTGTGTATTAATTCTCTTTATCACGCACTACTGCAATCGCTTTCATTGCTGTTCACTTACAGCTTTTTAAACACATAAAAGTCATTGAAAATATATATTTACGCTCGGCATAATCTGCTCGAAAGCTCTTTGAAGTCTGTATTACATAGAATGGAAACTCTCTATGTTTCAAAATTACTCTATGAAATTACTCTATGTTTCAAAATTGACACTTGTTTATTCTTATTCGAATTAGACATTTTCCTGCTATTAATTCTATTTCAAATCGTGATTTTAAACTTTATTAAAAGTTACAAAATTTAGCTCATTATATTGTGTTTTTTGGCTGTAAAAATGAAAATAGTTACATCATTATTTACGTCTGGTTCAAAAATATGAAAACAACGCTGCGATCTGCCTCTCACTTTGGTTTTCTAAGTACTTTGAATGCATTGCAAAACTTGATTAATGTTCATTTTAAGTACAGGAAAATAAAAATGTAAGCTGTCCTCAATCTTACATGACTATATCATTTTTGCGGAAAGATTATCTTTAGCATTTTGCGAATTAAATTCAAAGTGATGTTTGCCGTTTGACATCTGCAATAGCTTTTATAAATTAAAATGGTACATTTATGGAAGCATAGCGGGCTTATGTGTAGACATCTGCACTCAGGGAAATTTCGTTCGCAAATTGACTTAACATCGAACATAAGAACCGCAAAGAATAGTTACGTTGTGTTTAAAATCTCAAATTATTAGTTATTTATGATACGTATTTATGCTATTAGGAAGATAAGAGTAAAGAGGAAATTTCTCGCATTTCCCTCCTATATTGTGAGCATAAGTAAGTATTAAACGTGGTAGGGATAAAATTGATACATTTCATCCTTTTTTCAAAATTAAAAATGTTGTTTTACACACTAAGTTCTTAAATGTTTTAGTTTGCACTTTTAAGTTTCTTTAATAGTCTGCATGACTTTTGTATTATGTACATTAATTTTATAATCATAAAAATATCATTCTTGTGGAAATCATATTGTAACTGTATAATAATGCTTTCATAACAAAACACATTATGTGAACATCACATGTAATTCAGTCGACTTACGTTTACTTTTCCTGTTGAGTTTATCTTTTGACGTTGTCAACACATTAAGTATTTCCTTGTATGCAGATCTCATCTCTAGTGAGGAATTTCAATCATAGCATACCATGTCAGGCCTACTGTCTAACGGTAGGTGCTGTGCCATGCAAAAAGCACGGAACTAAATAACGGCTTGACTAAATATTGCAATTTTTTCCCCTTAAAGATCTTCAATTGAACAAGGAATGGCTTACTAATTAGAATTTCCTTTAAAGACGGCCCTTATAAAATTTTAGTTCCATGAATTTTATTAAAATTTTATTATTTTATTATCATGTGACTCAAATTTTTGTAGTCAGAAAACTTATTTGAACTGGCTCACGTTTTAAACTACAGTCATGGGTTTATGACTAACTGTTCAAGGATGTTTAATAAAGCAATATTTTTCAAACACTCTGCACACATATGTGTATAGTCTGTGTATATATCTCTATCTCTATCTGTATCTATCTATCTGTCTATCTATAAATATTATATTTATTATCAGACTC
The DNA here is from genome assembly GCA_000611955.2 of Stegodyphus mimosarum. Classification (NCBI taxonomy): domain Eukaryota; kingdom Metazoa; phylum Arthropoda; class Arachnida; order Araneae; family Eresidae; genus Stegodyphus; species Stegodyphus mimosarum. Next base: position 154,203 of record KK117194.1, read on the forward strand.
AAATTTTTGTAGTCAGAAAACTTATTTGAACTGGCTCACGTTTTAAACTACAGTCATGGGTTTATGACTAACTGTTCAAGGATGTTTAATAAAGCAATATTTTTCAAACACTCTGCACACATATGATGTG
>KK117194.1:163174-280440 GCA_000611955.2 Stegodyphus mimosarum
TCCCCTAACCACCAATCTCCCACATTTAAGATTTTGCTGTGTATTTTGAGTGTCCCATTGCCACATAGACATTATATGATTACAAACATTCATAACTTCGCTGGGATTCGAACCCGGGCCCATTGGTACGGCAGGGTGTCCGCCGAAAACATCGCGGAGAAAACAACGGAAGTCGAAAACGTCGTGGTACAAAACATCATGGGAGAAAGGAGAGTAAAGAGAAAACATCGCAGTTCTAAAACATCATAGTACAAAAGATCGTGGTCGAAAATAAAGCGGTTCAAAAACTTCGCAGTTTAAAAACATCGTCGTCGAAAATATCGTGGTAAAAAATAAAGTACCTACAAATCATCGCATGGCGATAACATCGCACACAATGAGTTTTCAGGTTTTAAAAGTTGTAATTACATATTCGCAAATGATTTGGGAGCGCAGGAAGGAAACAGGGGTAGTTTTATTTCTACATTTCATATCTTTGAATGGACTAATAGATTTTTGCTGAAAAAGTAAGAAGAAAACTCAAGCATTTAAAAATTGAAAATGAGTATGAAATTAATGCAACTTATAACACTTAACAGAATTTTAAATTTACATAGCTAATTAACCTCATGCAATTATTTATCTTCCTTTTGTTAAACATTTTCAGACTGTATTTTTCGTGAAAAATTATCAGCAGAAATTTATAAAAAAAGATGAATTTATTAATGATATTTCTTAATTAACTATGTAAATTTAAAATTCTATTAAGTGCTAGAAGTTGCATTAACTTTCTACTCATTTTCAATTTTTAAATGTTTAAGTTTCCTTCTTACTTTTCAGCAAAATTCTATTAGTTCATTCAAAAACATGAAATATAGAGGTAGAAATATCCCTCTTTCCTTGCTGAGCTCCCAAATCATTATGCGAATATACAATTACAGCTTTTAAAATCTGAAAACTCATTGTGTGCGATGTTATTATCACGTGAGCGATGATTTGTATGTACTTTATTTTTTGACACGATGTTTTCGACGACGATGTTTTTAAACTGCTAAATTTTTTAACCGCTTTATTTTCGATCACGATATTTTGTACCACGATGTTTTAGAACTGCGATGCTTTCTCTTTGCTTTCTTTTCTCCCATGATGTTTTGTACCACGACGTTTTCGCCTTGCGTTGTTTTCTCCGCGATGTTTTCGGCTGTAACCGTACGGCTGAGCGTCAAGTTTTATCGAGTACTTAGCTTTATGTTACTTTCTTTCCTGTATGCCTTGTCGCTGCTCGCTCGGATCACAGTGTTGCGCAAATTTTATGGCAAGTGGCGCAGTTTAAACTAAAATGTAAATTTAAAAGGGAACTCAATGGAATCCGTTTTACAGATCTGTCGTGTTGCAGTAGGAAGCCGCTCAAAAAATAAAATTTTAGAACTGCCGAAAGGTTTGTAAGAGGTCATTAAGTTTTAGAAAGTGAGTTAGGTTTCGTCGGACTGAAAGTGAGTTGTAAGTATAAATAAGTTGTTGTTGTAGTCACGTCTTAACTTTAGCTTACTAAGCAGCTGTTGTTGACAGTCGGGGAGAAGTCGTATAATTCAGTTTATTATTAACTACACAACAATAAGTTCCTAGTTTAAAGCTTGAAAAATTAGAAGGTGCTCTTGCATATTTTTTGGATATGAATTGATGTTCTCTTGAGATATTATTGTTTTCCTAATGAACCGTTAAAAATAATTTTAAACTGAATTCATCATTTTCATCGTACATCTGCAGTAACCATTAATATAAGCAAAAGAATTTTGTTTACAAATTGCTAGACTTTCTCCTCAAGTATTTGTCGGGAATATCATAACTTAGTTGTAATTTAGCCGTCTCATCATGGAACGTTTTGCCCGGGGTACAACACAGGCGGTAGAATGATATAATGCCTGGAGAAGGGAAAAAGTCAGGCAAAAAACAACCAAACCTTACATAGGATTCGAACCTGAACTAGAAAAGAAGGCATTAGCAATTAAAGTTCAGAGATGATCATCCTTCCCTTTTATTCTTTACATATTCCTATTCCGCAAACAAAAATGCAAATTCAGTCTCGTCATTTACATTATAAAGAAGATATATCCCTCCTACAAGAAACGATTGAAAAATTGATCTTCGAATGAATCTCCTCTTTGCTACATGGATGAATTTTATTACTTGATTTATACTTTGCTCCCTGCAATCATTCCCTACATCGTATACTTTAGAGACAATGTAGAATTACAAATACATTATAGTTTGAAGATTTAAACAAAGGCGGGCGAGATAGAAATGCAATAATACGAACTTCAACAACCAGAAACTTTCGATGAACTGAATGTTTTCCAGAGAAGAAATATTTTGAAAACATATATCACTACTTTTTTTTAAGTCGAATTTTCGTACTTTTACTAAACTTAAAATTTTGTAAATCGAGCTTATTTTGAATGACACTCTTATTACCTTCTTTGCAGTAATGCTTCCGTATCTGCTGATTCAATAACTATAATTTCCAAAAAAAGCAAAATAAATTTTTGAAAACTAAAGGAATATGTGCTTTAAAAATAACTGAACTCGTGTCAAGGAAGAACAGTCTGCAAGTTGGTGAAATACTTCAGCTCAAACGCATACTCACAGCGCTGTCTTTTACCGCACTTATAAACAGGCATCCACGAATAGGATCCATATTTCAATGTTTATGCAGCGTTTGAACGAAAAGCAATATTTTTATTGTTGTGCTAGTTTCACACGATTCTATATAGTATAATATAACCTGCCGTCTCTTAAATAAGAAACTAAAAAGTAAAAATCTTTTGCATTCACACTAAATACAGAGAAAGGAACTATATCGTAAATGAACTTGCCAGTTTAGGGTAAATTCTATGTTATATTGGTATTATCGCTCGGGACATAATGTATCAATTTTTATTACTTTATGTACGTTATATGAACTTCGCATTATTGTAGTATTCACTACTAGCCGGTGTATGTCTTAAAATGTATTATCCGAGGATAAGGAGACTAATATTCTGTAGTTTTTCATTTGAACCATATATTTTATGCTATTATTAGTTTTTTCAGTACCTTTCCCACTGTTATTGTAACATCACTGCCATAACTTTAATGTTGAATTTCTTAATTTAAAATATATTTCAACATTCATGAATCGAAATAATTTCCTGTTTAACGCATGCATACCTTTAAATTTGCTAAATGTATTTATAAAGTTTCAACTACACTCATGTCCATAAATTAAGGATAATTCGGAGTCACGCGGAAATCGAACTCTAAAATAAATATATCACCTGTAAAATCACTACACACATCTTCAAGATTCATATGCAAATTTCAGGAAGTAACCAGATGACACCGATGGTACGTCACAATGACGAGAGTGTAAGAGAGTGATATATAAGGAATACAGACAAAGAAGTAAAATTGTTCGCAGGCGCTTTATAAGCATTTCAGTGCAATAACCGAATAGTTATGACATAAAGGACGCATTTGGATGATTTTTTAAGTGGTAGAATTATCGGCCGTCTGGAATGTGGGCGTACCCAACCGAAAGTATCAGACGAACTTGGAATTGCCCAGAGTGTCATCTCCAGGCTTTGGCAGCGATTCCAAGATGATGGTAATGTGAGTAGACGTTACAGCGCAGGTCGCCCCAGAGTTACAACGCCGAATGAGGACCGGTATTTGGCAGTTACTGCCAAAAGAAACAGGCGGAGCACAGCCTCAGACCTGTCTCGTCAGCTCTCTTCAGCCACTGGTACGACAATTTCAAGGCAGACCGTATACAGACGCTTAGGGCAGATTGGTCTATATGCTCGTAGACCTGTCAGATGCGTTCCACTTACTGCAACTCACTGTCGCCTGCGGTTAGCCTGAAGTAGAGAGCATGCATTGTGGACATCGCAACAGTGGGCTTGTGTGATGTTTTCCGACGAGTCCAGGTTTAGCTTGCATTCTGATTCTCGCCGGACTTTCATATGGAGAGCTCCAGGTACCCGTTACCACCAAGAAAACATCATTGAACGACACCGTTACGGTGGTGCAGAAGTGCTCGTTGGGGTGGAATTATTCTGGGTTCCAGAACTGACCTGCATGTTCAAATTGGAACTATGACAAGCCAAATCTATCGGGACGTCATTCTGGAACATGTACGTTTCGGGGCGCCATTGGCGCACAATTTGTGTTTATGGATGAAAACGCCCGTCCTCACCGTGCAAACATCGTAAGCGAATGCCTTCAATCGGAGAATATCACCCGTACGGACTGGCCAGCATTCTCACCGAACTCGAATCCAGTAGAGCACGTGTGGGACATGCTTGGCCGACAAGTTGCAGCCCGTCAACCTCCTCCTACATGTCTACCGGAACTTCGGAGAGCATTGCTTTTTGAGTGGTTTAATATCCCCCAAGATCAGATCGATTATTTGATACTCGGCATGCCTAGGCGTTGTACGGACTGTATTGCATCGTATTAACAATCATACCAACCATGTAATATTGGTTTTTTGTAAATAGGGTTTTTTTAATTTGCTCCAGGGAGAAAAAATCCCTAATTTTTTTTAATAATGTCAAACATATAGCATCTTGTTTTGCTCTTTACCTTTTGTTTAATAAATAAGCTTTACAAATAATTCAAATTTGTTTTTCTTCTAACTCTTCCTTTGCCTGATTTTGCATTATCCTTAATTTATGGACATGAGTGTAATTTTGTTTATTCTTTTCTTTCCTTCTATTGCTTCTGCATGATCTCTAGACATCGGTAGTTTGACCAAGGTTTGATTCCTGCGACACGTATAGCTGCATGGAATTTTCAGGGATTTTTCTCATGTGTAACATGAATACGAGCCAGTTTCCCTTAAAACGACGCAGCGAAGTCATCCTTTCCTTTACTATGATATAATTAAGAAACTTTTGATTATGCACAACTGTTTCTATTAAGATGCAAGTTAGGCCATAAGTTTTTAAGTGTTAACTGCAAAAGTTAAAAAGCAGAGGCTGGTAAATGTATCCATCAGTTATCACAACCGCTTTTGCGTATTCCAGTTACATATCAGTTGCTTATCCCCAGCTTGAGTTGCGTAACCTGCTGCATATTCCAGCTGATAGCAGTCCTGAAGTTGATTTCGGACCAAACTTTGGTTAACTGTATTTAGTTTTCTGCTTGCAGAGTTTCTGTGAGATAACTGGCAGGCAAACTGCTTGATTTACTAGATTGCTAAAAAGCAACAAGCATGTTGCAAAAATGTTTTATTTTCGTTTGGATCTTTCAAAACGCAAGGGTACCATCGATTGTAACTTACATTTATGTAACCTGTAAAGAAAGTACAACTTAAATACTGTCTTTGTTTTAATTCAAAGCTTGAACTTGGTATTTTTTACACAAACACTACACGTTAAAAGAGAACTCGCTAGTCATTCTGTAGTTTCTAAAACTACGTAAATAACTATGTATCGAGACTGAAAGTTGAAATTGCCACTGTGTTCCAGCTAGATCATTATACATTTGTATACACATCAAGCAAAATTCTTACTTAACTCAAATTTTCGATTATTTGCTTCCCTTTCTCGTTACTTAAGCATCACCTTACCAACGTTCAACTGCATTTCCTGGATTCAACAACGAACGCACTTCTGGAGCAAATGTTTGAAATTTTGAGGTGAGAGGACACTTCTTCGTAAATCTTGAGTTCTCATTTTTTGTGTTTATTATTTAACATTTTTGAATAATAAGTCTATTAGATACGGGAATTTCAAATTTTGGATTTAAACTTATAAATTAACAGTTGCATAATAACCATAAAAGTGTGCTACACAAAGATATAGTTAATAGTAAGTTATCACTTCTACAACATGTTCTTGTAATCATTATGTTTTAAGTCACAGAAGATTCAGGTGTAATTATTTTTTGGTATCAAATTGTGAAATTAGCTTTAAATTGTGTTATCATGCAAAGAATTACATCAAGTTCAAACGCAGTAAATCTTAAATATTAGCATGAAAGAAACGAATAAATAAAAAATATTTTTAATAAATTAATATAAAATGAAAAATTAAACTACCTTTTCTATAACAATGAGTGTCTTACAATACTTGTGACAAGAAGAGAAATGATTTTCTTTCAACCATCACTACTGCTTTTCCGATACTAAATAATTTTGATCTCTTCGAATATATTACTTTCTCCAATTTTTTTACATTTAAATTAAAATTTTAGGATGAATAATTACACTAATATAAATTTATTGCAGTATTACCATAAATTAGGGAACCAACACGTGTGGTCCATATTATGCACTGCTAAATTCATATTCATATCTATCATATCACATTCATCTAAGATCAGAGACTTGAGGCAAAAATGTTTTAAAAAAGCGTAACTAATGTAAATGTATTTGACGAGCGTTGTAAAGAATACCAGAACTAGCTGAAACAATTATGCCTTTTGGTAATTTTGAAAATGATTTGGAACAAAAGAAAAAATGGATTTCAGACTCTGAGTTCATTTGGTGTGCTTAGGTGGCAAGTTATCTTAAAATTGCTGCAAATTTCACAAAAATTTAGGTTTAAGAAATCACGTGCAGTCGTAATCTATAGCTAGCTTAGACGTAGCTAAGTACAGAGTGAGCTGCTAGAACTATGACTGGAAGTGTGAAGTTAAATATAGTGTGTTACTTTACATTATAAAGAGAATGATGAGTGGTAGGCTGCGCTGTATATGCAGGAACATGTCCCAAGTTTAGACTGAACGATTATATACCAAAATGAGCATCATCCGTGAAACTGAAAAGATGACATTTTGATTCAGCAGTATAGGAGAAAGGAACTGTTTACAACAGGAAACGCGAAGAAAGGAAACCTTCTTGAAAGGGCCCGCAGTAGCACTGATGCAACAACATCAGTAAATGTCAAGTATCCCTTGTCCCTTAGCTAATGAACGCTCTTTTCACTGACAGCGGAGAAGAACGGGCAGCTGCAATTAGCAGTAAGATTTGGAGTTTTAGCTAAACTTTGATTCTGCGTTTCGAAACGGTAAGACGTTTGGGGTATTAATGTGGTTTTAATTGGTACTGCTCTTTAAAATACATATTTGACATCTCAAAGGCATTATCTCACTTCTTCTTGCAATAAATACTACCATCACACAGTGCAATCAAACACGTAGACATATTTTTGATGTACACATTATAGTGTAAGTACACACTGTACTTTGAAAACATTTGAATAAGCTTGCACGGACTTTTAACTTTGAAATTTGAAACACCTGGCTTTTATTATTAGTTACCCGGCTCCCCATGTTGACAAATGCGTTCATGCACATTAAAGCTATTTTTAATATTTTTGGACTATATTATTGATATCCAGTTCTATGGCTAATGAGTGGATAAGAACACTGAAATCTACTAGTTTTTTCGTTTTGGATTCCAATCTAGTCAGTTAAATTCATAATTTTAAGGAGGGGCGGAGGTTTTCTGGGTTTTCCGAGTGTTCAAAGTTAATATGAGACAATTTGTGTTAAGAAATCGTGTATAGAAGTAGCCTTTCTAAAATAGATATTCTTCAAATACTCTTAAAAAACAAATTAAGTATCTGTCTAATTATTATTATAAAAGTTTGAGTAATTTTAATAAGAAATTAAATACCTCCTCGGTCTCCCTCTCCGTTGCATTGTAACTGACAGTCCAGATCCAGACCTTCTGAGAGGTCTGCCAAGGGAGTAATAACGATCATATGCATCAGATCCCAAAGTCGAAATTCTCTGCTCACTTTCGGTCCTTAGAAGCCTGGTCGAACGCGTTCTAAGCGTGGGGTCATCCAGGTATCGATATCTTTCCGGCAAACTGCGCTCACTCCTGGGGTGGACTTGCTGTTGATGGGGAGGGAAGAAAAGTCTACGAGGGTCCGTGGGCTCTGCATGGAATGTGTGAACCTAGGAGAAAAAAAATGGAGAATATATTTTGGGATAAGAAATTAAATGTGGCAAGGAAACTTCTTTCGTTTAATATTTTGTATTGTGAATAAAACAAATTACTTTAAACTCAGTTTGTAATTATTGAATATAAATACCTCTAATTCGCTTTTTTATTCTCACTAAAGTTATGGCGTAGAACGTTTTGTTCTCGATCTTTTACAAACGTGTCATAATAATTACATTTTCGTAATCGCACACGCTTTACTTAGTTTTGATGCTAAAACCTATGTTAATAAGTCCAAAACATTGCGTGTAATGTTTAGGTACGCATCTCTGTTTAACAGCTATCTTGTGACATCGTCTTCAACCACCAATATTCTTAAGACCTCTATAAAAAGCTTCACAAACTATGCAGAAAGTGAATTGGAATGATCTTTAATACATTTAATTCGTTCCCGTGATTTATACCTAGTTAAATGCATATTGTTACGTGCGTACGGGTTCGTTATATATTGAATGCACAAGTCGTTAAAAAGTTAACAAAAATTTATTCTTTCCACAAGAAATGAATTAAAATGCTGAAATATTTCTTCACAGATCTTCGCACAATATCACAATATCTCAAACGTTTAGCAAAAACTCAGTTCAAAACAGATGAAATAGTTCTATCTCACAGCGAAATCGCTACAATCAATACAGCATTAAGTAAACAAACAGCAGTTCGCTTTTTACAGCTACAAGTATAACAGCAACAACAACAACTAACTGAGATGAGGTGTTTCACCTCGGCTTTTATAAGCTTTTTAATTATCAGTAGAACAATCACGATTTTTCTAGATTTTTCTGGATGGCAACAGTAATTACGAGATATTTATTTATTAAGCATTAAATGCACGCGCTCTTTTATTTTTATTGTTATTTTTTTTTTGGCGTAGCTTTCTCTTCAAAAATCGTCTGCGTTGCTAAGGCAACATGAAGCAAATCTAATTACAATTCTAAATAAATAGCCAAATAAATGTGAAATTCGTAACATTACCCCCTTCCCAAGGACTGCACGTCCCGGGCAGTACAATCCCTGGACAGGAAGCCAAACTTACAACTAAAGCATCAGTGCTATAATAAACATTACTTTATAATAACAAAATAAACAATAATTAAAATAAGTGACTTTCAGCAAATTAAATTCTATCCAACGCGAAATACAATTCAAATACTAAGTACAAATACTATCAAATACAAATGCTATTAAACACAAATACTTATCAAATACTACTACTTAACAAATACAAATCAAATACTAAATACAAATAGGACCATGGTCTTATACTATGTACATTACTATTTACAATTATATACACTACGTACTATGGCCATAGTAATGAACTAACCTGTCGTAATGAACGACTTTAGGTTTAGAGTTCGATGACTTACGGATCCGAACCACGACGTCGTTCAGCCTGTTTAGGACTGTGTAAGGACCATCCCAAGGTGATTGTAGTTTCGGAGAAAGTCCTTTTCGACGAGTCGGATTCCATAACCACACCTTGTCTCCTTCGTTGAAACGATGTCCAGTAGCTCTCGTGTCGTAGCGGGTCTTCATCTTCTCCGTCGCCAAGTTGACTCGCTCTCGTGCAAAGTTGTGCATCACTTCAAACCGGGCCTGGAGGTCTTGAATGTATTCCTCAGGCGATGAAGGCGCATCCGGAGGGCGACCAAACAAAAGATCACATGGCAGACGAAGGTCACGACCGAAGAGCATCTGAGATGGGGAATAGCCGGTAGTCTCGTGGACAGCACTGCGGTAAGCCAGTAAAAATAGTGGCAACTTCTTGTCCCAGTCCTGTTGGTTTCTGGAAACCACTAATGAGAGGTTATTGAGGATGGTTCGATTAAACCTCTCTACCATACCGTCCGACTGGGGATGTAAAGGCGTCGTTTGGGTTTTGTCAATGCCGAGTAGCTTGCAGAGTTCCTTGACTACAGCCGAGGTAAAATTCCTTCCCTGATCGGAATGTAACTGAAGAGGCACTCCGAATCTGGAAATCCAGTGCTGTATCATCATCTCTGCTACTGTGACAGCCTCTTGATCAGGAATAGGATACGCTTCAGGCCACTTGGTGAAGTAATCAATGGCAACGAGGATGTATTTGTTGCCATCAGCAGTTCGTGGCAGAGGTCCTAAGATGTCAAAGGCGATACGTTCAAAAGGTGCTCCTACATTGTAACGTTGCAGCTTCCCCCGGCTGCGTTTCTTCGGTCCTTTCCGACTTGCACAGGCATCGCAAGTTCGGCACCACTTTTGCACGTCATCCTTTGCATTATTCCAGTAGAAACGCTCCCGAACTCTCTGCAAGGTCTTCATTATTCCGAAGTGACCTCCTGCAGGGCTGCTATGTAGTTCTTTAAGGACGTCCGGGATTCGGGATCTTGGGAGTACCAGCTGCCATCGGAATGTTTTTCCATCATCCGATTCGAATTTTCGGTACAAGACGCCGTTTCGAATATGGAGTGAGTCCCAGAGAGCCCAATATTGTTTTGTCGTGGGACTATAGCTCGAAATATCCTGCCAGGTAGGTTTTCTGTTTGAGGTCTCCATTAACTCAATTATGGGTTTAATATCACGGTCTTCCATCTGGTCTTTCCTGATTTCCTTGTCACTCCATGGGTCTGGATCAGCCGATGTTGATGCTGTAATTTGCCGTGCAACTGGATTAACCAGTTGGTATTTAGCTTCGACCCTGGAACAATATCGGCAGTTTTCCGGGCAAGGTCTTCTAGACAAGGCGTCAGCGTTTCCGTGCGACTGTCCTTTGCGATGACGGATGATGATGTCATATTCCTGGAGTCTCTGTATCCACCTAGCTATCTGACCCTCAGGATTCTTGAAATTTAAAAGCCAGGCCAATGATGCATGATCTGTGCGGAGCAGGAATTTTCTGCCGTATAGATAATGATGGAAATGTTCTACGGCTTTGACTATGGCGAGCAACTCTTTCCTGGTGACACAGTAATTCCTCTCCGGTTTAGATAGGCACTTGCTCCAGTAAGCTACTACACGTTCTTGGCCCTCTATTTCTTGGGACAAAACAGCGCCGACACTTTCATTACTCGCATCCGTGTCGAGAATAAATGGTCTGTCGAGCTGAGGATACGTCAGGATTGGAGCAGATGTTAAGGCTTCCTTCAGGTTCTTAAATGCATTCTCACATTCTTTTGTCCACACGAACTTTTGCTTGCTCTCTGTCAGCTTGTGAAGGGGTCTTGCGATGGAAGAAAAATCCTTCACGAATCTCCTATAGTAGGTGCAAAGTCCTAGAAAGCTTCTCAGCTGGTGGACATTTTCGGGACGTCTCCAGTCTTTAACTGCTGACACTTTTTCAGAATCCGTGCGCACACCTTCAGCAGAGATGACATGTCCGAGATAAGTGACTTCCTGTCTGAATAATTTGCATTTAGCGGGACTCAACTTCAGATTGGCTTCTTTCAGTTTCTGAAGCACCTTTCTAAGATTTTCCAAATGTTCTTCGAAACTATTCCCGACGATGATGATGTCATCCAGGTATATCAGACAGGCTTCGTATGAAAGACCTTTTAAAACAGTCTCCATTAGACGTTCGAATGTAGCCGGCGCATTACATAGCCCAAACGGCATCACCTTGAACTGCCAAAGTCCTTGTCCTGTAGTAAATGCCGTCTTTTCTCGGTCATCAGGATGTATTTCTACCTGCCAATATCCACTCTTTAAATCAAGTGTCGAGAACCACTTGCTTCCAGAAAGAGTATCCAGAATGTCGTCAATTCTAGGAAGAGGGTAACTGTCTTTCTTCGTAACCTCGTTCAACCGGCGATAATCAACGCAAAATCTAGTTGACCCGTCTTTCTTCTTCACCAGGACGATGGGAGATGCCCAGGGACTTGCTGAAGGCTCGATGACATTGCTTTCTTGCATGTCCTTTAAAAGTGCTCGTACCTCTTCCTGTTTCGCAATCGGCAGACGTCTTGGATGTTGCTTGATTGGTGGATGATCACCAGTATCGATTCTATGTTGAGTCAAACTGGTTCGACCAACGTCAGAAGACGAACGGGAGAAAACATCTTGAAGATCTTTAATAACACGCTCGGCAGCATTCTTTTCTTCATCGTTTAATTGCGCATTCTGCAGTAACTCCGATATAATGTTGTCGGAAGACACGGGTTTTGAGATGTTACTTTTTCTTTCAACGCTGGTTACTGGGGTACATTCTGCAACCACTTCACCTTTCTTAATAACCCTCGCCTTATCAGTTACATTGGCAACTCTCACCGGGATAACGGTCCCTGATAGGTCGACGAGTGCTGAGGCTATTAATACTCCTTTAGGGCTATTACAATTCTTGGGATATTCCATGACGCCGTAGCGGAAATTTCTATTTTCGGCTATGGATCCAGGAAGTAAAATTTCTGTTCTTGCCGGTATTGTGATATCGTCTTGAGCTATTATTTTGTGGATAGATTTCACTCCTTCATCATTAATTTCGAATAAAGTTATGTCTTCAGAGGCAGAATGCAGTTCGTTATTTTTAAAGTCCAAGGAAAAATTGTGTTTCCTTAAAAAGTCCAATCCGAGTATGCAAGGGTCTGTAATTTCTGCTACATAGGCCGTGTGATGGTAAGTGGCACTTCCAAACGTGATGTTAACGTTTAATTTCCCCTCTATATCGATCTTCTCCCCGGACACAGTCTGGAGGGTAACGCAGGGCGGCGTCCAGATAAGTTTACCTTCGAGTTGTTGAGCCAAATCTTTTCGAATGATGGTAACATTGGCTCCCGTGTCGATCGTCATGTTACAAGGAATTCCATTGATTTGTCCCATGATGAAAATTCCGTTATTGCCGCCACTCACTGCAGAAATCTGAAGCGCTTTAAACTGGGGCTTTTCATTATCTGGCAACCTCCGCCCCGCGAGATGGCCACGAATTAGTTTCCCTCCTTCTTGAGAGGCGCGGTTTTAACATCCGTGCCCTGGGGTGTTCTGCAGTTTCTTCGAATGTGTCCTTCAGCACCGCAGTTCCAGCACTTTACGAACGATTTCTTGTCACCAGTATTCCGTGTCAAAGCATCCACCTTTCTGGTTAATTCGTCTAGGCGAGCAGTCATTGGATCCACTGGTTCTTGTATGTGAGCAGCTCTGATTGGGTGGCGGTCTCTACGAGTGGCTTGCTGTGCTGCCTCAAATTTCATGGCGTACACCAGAGCACTTTTTAAGTCCTTCACATCAGCCATTCGCAGTGCTTTCTGTATTTCAGGATCCCGGATGCCGTCGATGAAGTATTGCAGGGACAGGATTTCTCTTGTTTCTGTCGGGCACTCCGAAAAGGCGAGGTGGGACAGCCTTTCAACATCCGTGGCGAGCTCCTGGAGTGTTTCCGTAGACTTCTGTTGACGGGATTTTAACTGAAGCCTGCTATAATCTTTTAAACACTTCTCTCCAAAACGCAGCTCCAATGCGCCGGACAGAGCTTCGAAATCTAGCCTTTTGTTTTCGGGAAGAGTCTGAAGGATATCCGCTGCGTCTGCTCTCAGAGAAGCCGCAAGGTGACAGGCCTTAGCTTGGGAATCCCATCCATTTGCTTCCGCAACTATAGAAAATTGTGTCTTATACACTTGCCAGGAGGTCTTCCCATCATATGTCGATAGCTTCAGAGAAGGATGCGCAGGCATGGCTAGGAATTTAAAAGTATCCGAATTGCTTCCTGCCGTCGCTACGAATTTCTTTAAAGTATCAACTTCTTTGGCAACTGCGGAAACTTTGTCATCAATTTGTTGCTCCACTGCAGAAACTCTTTCTTGAATTTGTTCTTTCACAGCAGAAACTCTTTCTTGAATTTGTTCTTTCACAGCAGAAATTCTGTAATCGATTTGTTGTTCTACGGCAGAAACTCTATCTTCTATTTGTTCTTTGACAGAAGAAACTTTATTTTCAACCGCGTCTATTCTGCCTTCCATAGCCTCAAATTTATTTTCTATTATGCAAGTAATTTCCTTTTTCATTTCTACTTGACTTGCTTTAACGGCTCTCATCTCTTCCTTAACAGATTTCTCCAACTTTTCTTGAACAGAATTCATTTCATCTTTAACAGATTCTTGAACAGCCTTCATTTCATCTTTTACAGATTCTTGAACAGCCTTCATTTCATCTTTTACAGATTCTTGAACAGCCTTCATTTCATCTTTTACAGATTCCTTCATCTTTTCTTGAACAGCCTTCATTTCATCTTTTACAGATTCTTCCATCTTTTCTTGAACAGCCTTCATTTCTTCCTTAACAGATTCTTGGCCAGCTTTCATCTCCTCTTTCACGGAATCTTGGCCAGCTTTCATCTCCTCTTTCACGGAATCTTGGCCAGCTTTAATTTCTTCTTTAAATGCAGCAAAGGCTGCCATGAATTGCCTTAATTGTTCTTCCATTGCTCTAGTTAATGGCATTCAAAAATCCCACTTCTGACACCAAAAATTGTTACGTGCGTACGGGTTCGTTATATATTGAATGCACAAGTCGTAAAAAGTTAACAAAAATTTATTCTTTCCACAAGAAATAAATTAAAATGCTGAAATATTTCTTCACAAATCTTCGCACAATATCACAATATCTCAAACGTTTAGCAAAAACTCAGTTCAAAACAGATGAAATAGTTCTATCTCACAGCGAAATCGCTACAATCAATACAGCATTAAGTAAACAAACAGCAGTTCGCTTTTTACAGCTACAAGTATAACAGCAACAACAACAACTAACTGAGATGAGGTGTTTCACCTCGGCTTTTATAAGCTTTTTAATTATCAGTAGAACAATCACGATTTTTCTAGATTTTTCTGGATGGCAACAGTAATTACGAGATATTTATTTATTAAGCATTAAATGCACGCGATCTTTTATTTTTATTGTTATTTTATTTATTTATTTTTTTTTTGACGTAGCTTTCTCTTCAAAAATCGTCTGCGGTGCTAAGGCAACATGAAGCAAATCTAATTACAATTCTAAATAAATAGCCAAATAAATGTGAAATTCGTAACAATATTTTGATATTAAGAAAGACTTCATGTATGTATATTAACGTCTATTTGAACATTGCTGAGACCGAGTATTTCTCAATACATCTGCGTTGATTTATTATATACATACACGCATACAAGAATACATAGCACGCATGCACACATAAACACGAGAAAAGCCTATATTATGTTTTACAATTGCTGTTTATACATACTTTATTTTTTATTCCATCACCATTTCAATCAGAAAACATGCAGATATAAAAATAAGAAGCGTTATCTGATTTATTTAAGTTGCTTCTAAATCATATTTTGGTTTCTATGAAGGGTATTTGAACTTTAAAATAGTGCATTTCCGTTCATACTGGTATAGCAAAGTTGAAAGTACCCTTAGTTCTTATTTTAATCTACCACATTTTCGGAAGTGTGAAAACATGCTGATAGACTATTTTTTAACTTCGATACATTAGTGAAACCAATTCAATTTGTGTAAAACCTAGGTAAAACAGAAATTTGAAGAGTTCATCATTTTATGGATATTAAAAACAGGGCGAATATTAGTTGTTTAATAAATGCTCGAAATTTTTACTGTGATATTTTTCCAGATCTCAGGTATGAAAATATGTATGACATTTCCACATGCATATTTCATTTTATTTATTAATGTTTTAAATTGCATAATTAATAAATAAGAATAATGCAGCATCCTTTTTAGTTTAAAGCATATATCAATAACGATAGAATTTTAGCTCACAGAAAAGTATCCTTCCCGTTTCAAAGTAGACTTTGGCACTCTAGAAAAAAATCTAGAAATAAAGATGTCGATCAAGTGGCACCATGATTTCTATCCTAATCGTGTAATATGTTTTCATTTTGAAATTAAAGCCACTTCAGCTTTGAATTTGCTGTTTATCAAAATTTCTGATGATATATAGAGTTGTTTAAAAGCGCTTTGTGATAAAGATTTTTAAGGGCACAAGATACAATGCTGTACAAGCTCTGTAAGGTTTTAGTTAAACTAACAAAGTTTTATTTTAATTTAAATCTTTCTATCTCTTCTCTGTTTCAACTTCCCGTCAGAAGAAGCGCGCGTTTTCAGCTTATGCTAATTTGAAGTGGAGCCAACTACTATTTAAACCATAGGTAGAAACCTCTCAGTGTGAGAGAGCTTTTAGTTTCAGACCACGATCATTCTAATCGACGTTCGCCTGACCAGCTAGCAGCTAAATTCTAAGCCATAATGCTTGTTACGTGATTGCTTATTGCAATAAATCCAAGTGCGCTAGTATTAGTAAATCTTGCTACGCACCATTTAGTTAGAGGCCAACCTCGCGCATAGCTCTGTGAGCAAAGATTAAATTAATTTCTATTTAGTTTCAGTTTTAAATTTACCTTATTTTTCATTTTAGACCCAAGTGTGGTTTTTTACTTTCTGTATCCCTCCCGAGTTGGGAAGTAGTTGTAAATAATATTGATTTAATAAAAGAGGATTTTAAATCCCTTTCAAGTGCAGTTGTTCTCCAACTCAATCACAGAACATAGCTGCATTCAGCTCTCTGTTCCAGATCAGGACTTTAAGCTGTTACGAAGATGTTTGCCAAGAATATGCACCGAACATTCAGTCTTGACAGCTATACAGAAAAGCAAACGTACCTCAAATAAAATCTTAAAATTCTTCTCAAACCAAACGTAAAATGATACGAATTTTAATATAACAAATTCAAGTCTGTTACCCAACATATAAAAGAAGCGACTTGCCATACTTCAAACATGCTTTTTCCGTGTTGGAAATCATATGTCACCGTTAATGTTTTCCACGTTTCTAAAGATACCAAGTGGAAGTCAGAAATTACTTAGACTGTAATGCAGCTAATTCAACTGAGCCGTTCTCATCTATCTGGCCTTTTCTTTCCCTTTTTTCTTTTCACTAGTCATTTATTCCTTTAACTATGCACTCAATCTTATTTATACTACCTCCTTATTGAAAGAATATGATTTCTGAGGAAGAAAGAATCTGACAAAAAATAGTGAGGTAGCAGGATCTAATAAATAGAAAGATATTAGATAGAAAAAGGAGGAGAGATGATGGATTCCTATTTCATTTCTTGTATAATTATATAGACTATTTCACAATAACACATATTGTCAACATACCAAGTAATTAAGTAGAAACAAAATAACCACGAATAAAATACTAAATATGAAATTACTTAAGAGAATCTTGTTCTTAGGAAAATGCACTATTTAAATCTATCCTTGCAGACTTAATGAGTCGTACTTTCAAAGTAAGCCAAGTAAGTAAATACGTAAGTCATTATGTATCTTTCTTGAAAGTTTATTACAGAGTTAATTATTATAACGTCTCTCATTCTATACTTGTTCAACGTATAGGAGTTTGCAGTGATTTGACATCAAGATGAACTTTATAAGTATGCAACAGAAGTTTTAGTATTTTTAGTATATTTAATCATTAGTATATTTAGTACATTATTTAAGCTTCAATCTTAATCGTGGAGGAGAAGTGACCTTCAGGTAAAATTATTTTCATATAGGAATAACTTTAGTAAGAATACAACAAACAGATCTTTTTATTTATGTATTTATATCCGATAATTTGATCTTGACTAACTATGCATTTAGTTTTGTAAATAAAAAGAGTAACATTATCTGATATTGCAAATAACAGACCAGAAGGTGCCAGAAGCATTGCACACGATAGCTTCAAAATCTTGAAGCTTTTGAAATCAAATAATTTCTCTTTAAAGAGGTTTACTGAATCAAATAACATTTTAAAATAACACTATCAGAGGGATCTTTAAGACTAATTTAAATTCTCCTTATTCACCTCATATAAACCAAATAGTTGATATAAAACACTCTACTTCAAAAATATTATATCTTATGTCTTAAAATGCAACAAAACAATAAATATGAGAGAAAAAGATATTTGATGTTTGTACTCCTTCTTTTACTTATTTTACCGTCCTTAAACGTACTGTAAAATGTTTTAAAATAAAACATCGGTATCGCGGTCCTCCACCATAAGTTTACACAAACCTCATTTGCTGCTAAAATTAAAATTCGATACAAAAGTACAGTTGTAGTTGTCTCTTTGAAATATGACCCGCAGCTCTTAGCTACGAATTTTATTCAACATATCTCTCATAATACTTCGATATAGGGAAGAAAGAACACCAAAAAGGGATTTTACGAATATTATCTCAAGCTTCAATACTTTAAGTTAACTGCATTCACACGCACGTAATTTTGTATCCAGTTTTAAGCAATGTAATTAAATAGATAAAATTTTTCTATAAATAGTCTAAAACTTTCAAACGTAGTTCAAGCTAGTATTATCAAGAAGTACGGGGAATACGTGAATTCTCACATCAAAGAATTTTATTCAACTAAACTTACATTGTGAGTTCCTACTTGTTCCGCTAAAGACTGCAAGGTAGTTGGGAAGCTAGGTTGAGGTTTGGGCTGTCTGGTCAATACAGTTTGAGGTCCCCGTTGTTCTCCCCACATCATTCTGGCTTCCTCTTGCGATTTTGGTGGCCCCATATGACCCATCTGGGCTACGTTGTAATAGTAAGGAGCAACCTGTAATAACATTAAAACATTTTCCACTAAATAACGGTAATTATGCTGTCTATTTTAATCAGTGCACTAACATTTTCGCTTTCATCTCATGCAAAACATCAGTCTTGAAGAAGGAACATTATAAAATTTTACTTGCATCAAATCAGAAGTAATAAACATTTAAAAAAAAGGAAAAGTATCATTTGTAAATTTTATGTAAAATCAACAAGGAGTATTTTAGAAGTCTGGCTCGATAAATGATTTAGCACTTACATCGGGCTGCTGTCTTTGGTTAGTCACTTGATGGTGCTGTTCCAGCATGACTTGGGTTCTGCCTGGTGGTCCTCTCATCCAGTCATTAGGCCCAGAGTAATCGTCACTAGGCTCTTCGACGAACTCTTTCTTGACAACTACAACTGGTGGGCGAACTTCGTCAATAGCCGGCCTTGCTGCCATGGCAGCAGTCATACGACCACTGATACGAGAGCGAATGGTCAATACTAGACGACGAGGAATGGACATAATGATGACTACGTCGTCCAAACTCACGTGTCGGACATCCACCAAATTAACGGCCAATATTTCGTCCTCCACCTTTATATCCAAAAATGCATTTCATTAAAGTACAAAAGGAACGGAAATATGACAGTAAGGCTTTGTATAATTTTTATAAAATACATTTAAACAATGCATAAAAAAAGCAAGTTCTCCTAGTCTAAAATACCTATACACGTAGGAACCGAGAAAGAATTCTGAAATGTGCGACAAAAAGTGGTTTAAGTGTATGTGTGTTTCATCCAACAAATATTATGCTTTCATAATATTGAATAGCTGATTGAATTTCTTTTCTGCCTAGTTACTATGTGCATGCGAAACTTACAACTAATTATTCTCAAAGAACTTTTTTTCTGAAGTAGCACAATGCAAAAATAGTTAATTTTCAATTTATAAAATGAGATTCTGCTAATTATACTGTAATAAAATATTTAAATTGTATGGTTTGATAGATGAAATAAAACATTATGTGAATTACACTAATTAGCTATCAATAATTTGAAAACATAAGCCTAATGTATTAAAAACATGAATCAATATACACTTAAAAATAAAAAATGATTAGTCTTCATTTAGCTTGGGATGAACAAGTATTTAAAAGTAAATTTACCTAAATATAATGATTAAGGGCTTTTTTATTTGTTTGTATAACGAAAAATTATATATTAAATAGTAATTAAAAGCTACTTTAGGGATCTGCTGGAGAACTGCAATTAGTGATAAGTGCCTGTTTTACAGTATCGATTTAACTTTTTCTGCTTTTTTAATATGATGACTCGGAACGCTTAAAAAGCACACGAATTTAGTATTAGAATACATACATACATACATCTGACGTCTTCAAAATTATCATATTTAATAACTTTGGAGCGGTTTAATTTTAGATTTTATTCGAATTTGTAATTTTATTACGTCGGTTTGTTCGAATTCTTTAGTTTAATGCAATTGTAATTAGTATAGAATTTATTTCCAGTAAAAATGTTTTATCAGATGTAACGTATATTTAATAATTTAATATTTTATTGCACTTTAATATCTTATACTGAATTTTTTCGTTTTACGTTAACGTTTATTTTCTGTAAAACTCCTCATTGAGTATATTTTGTAATTTACTTAAATGAGGCAAATATATTTGCATTCTAAATTTATTCCTTTTTAATGTATCACTTCCATTAAATTTAATATAAATGTATATTTTGAATACCAGTTCTGATGGCTGTGATCTCTCTTCACAAAAAAGTAATCGTTTACATGCATAGAATGGATATTAAAATGGACTTACGTGTGAGTTTCATGATGAAAGAAAACCCATAAAATATAGACGTATATACTGCATTAAGCATTGAAATTTGTTAACATATACTGCCTTTAGGGATTTGAATGTTTATAAGTGACAGTATTTCATTACTAGAAATTTTATATACAATGAAAATTTGCAAAGTTTGCATAAATATTAAGCCATTTTTGACAAATATCCGCATACATAACATGTACGAAGCCTGAAAACGTTATTTATTTGTTTTAAGTGCTTGCATTTGTACTTGAGAAACAGACGCTTTATTAATAACTTAGTTTTATTAATAATCTAAACATCATTTATTTACAAACGTATGCTGCTTCTGTTTAACAATTATTTGCTATCAATTATTATTCAAAAACATACAAGTAATTTTTATAAGCTTTAGTCAAAAATCTTTATAAAGTTACAATCATTGTTTTAGAATAATATGTAGAGGCATGTTTAGTAGAATATGTTTTGTAAGAATAAGGGACATGTAGAGGTTAAAGGTTTCTAAAGCCTGCGTACAAGGTACGGCAAATTAAGTCAAAGATGTACGCAGAATAATATTATTTTATCGAATAATGGTTAATTGTTTTAGCAGAACGTCTTTCCAACGAGCGTAGCATAACTGTGTGTGCGCCGTATGAAGCTCTGAAAATTCTTTCTTCTTCTCATTTGTTCGATTCAATTTAGGATATTTTTTTCGATTAATCTGTTTCAGCTATCAGTTTCACATTAAATCGTTTCCAGACCGTGCCATGTGTCGCTTTTTGTAAATATTAACATTTGTCATTATTGGTCTTAAATGGTAGCTTCTGAATTATCCGACATACATTCTCTCCCACCTTGAATCTCGTATGCTACTCAGCCACATTCAGCTTTCTTTAGCATCCTTACCGTATACCGCTTTCATTTCTAACAACTCAGTAACGCTTTTGCCGATTTTTTCACAAAATTTAATGTTAATTTTCTGCTTAAAATTTTGGATATTCCACTTTTAAATCAAAATGCATATGTACTTAACAATTACCCTCTCCATGCTCATGCGTATACTAAGACACACGTTCTAATGCGATCACTCACACAATTTGGGGATTATTACATCATGGCCATTCAGTGATTGTTATCAAATTGTCACAACTTGTACTGTTTTAAATTAATTTATCTTCATTTTGATATTTCCTTTGTCTGCAAGAGAAGAAAATTTAAGTACATCTATTTCCATCACTTTATGACTATATAGTGTAGCAATTACTTCTAATTAGTTTCATTGAAATTGTATTCAAAATGCATTGATAGTAGCTTTGGTGCTTATTTGTAGCTGCCAGTCATGATGCCAGAATTACATCTTACATGCAAAACACTTTGCGATCGTTTACATGTCAGAAAAATTTCAAATTTAAACAAAACTGTAAACTCATTTAACTGATTTATTTTTTAATTTTATACATTGTCTGAAACTAGAAAAAACAATTAGAGAACAATTTTATTTCGATTTAAATTTTACAATCGAAAATTATACTGATGCTTTTTGAGGGAAAATTAAAATTTTTCGTATAATTATTTGCTCATGAAATAATAAGCTGTTAGTAAGTATTATCTTTTAAAAGGAACTCTAATTGTGTTATCATTAACACTTTTAAGTTTTTAATATTATTCTTATTGTACTGATAAATTATTATAAATATTTCCTAAAAATTACGTTTTATACATAACTTTTTTTATAACATACTAATTGTCATAAATTATTCTGCAAAAACTTTTAAATTAAATTTTATGTTTTTTTCAAATCTGTAAAGGATTTAAAAGTAAACTTTAAAATTATTTTAAATTTATAAAACTACATTTGCATTTTTGTCAATTATGTCGAACATATTTAATTTAAAAGAGATTTAAACAATATTATTAATACAGCAATATACAAGCGTGGAAATTGAATTAAATATTTTTAGATGTTTCATATACAACTCACTAAGGTAACATGCAGTTGAGAATTAGTTGAAAGAAAATAGTTCAAATTATTGTTCGGAAAAAATTAATTTATGCATTTTATAAGCAAATACAGTCTAATAATATGAGCAAAATCCTGATTTAAATTTGATTAATCTTCAGAAAGAATAGTTTATTCCATAAATTACTCACTGATAATCAAAAATATAAATTAATCATATCGCTAGTTTTCGTCATTGTTTATCTACAATTAATCATATTTGTACACAAGAAGTAATTTTAAAGTAAGAAATAAGCAGAAGTAAGAGAAAACACATATGTAGGAAAGATATTTCTTTGCTGTTGTTGTTAGGATTTAATTTTATTAATAGCACTTTATTTTTCAGAAATACTAACCTTGAGGAGTCCACTACTGTAAACTGCGCTTTCCAGCGCAATTCTTGAGATGAAAACGCCATCGCTCTGTGTGAGTAGGTCGCCCTCACGAATGTACAGACCCAGTGTCTGTCCTGGTCGTTTCACAATTTCGACAAACTGCACCACGTGGCTTGCATCGGCCAATCTGAGGTAGCGGCGACAGGCTTCGGCGCCGACACGGCCGAGAGAAACCGGGTCGAGCAGGCGAATAATCATCTCGCCCCGTTTCTCGACGGCCTCTGCGGCCCGCGGGTCGAAGTCTTTCTCCACAGCCTCTATCTGACGAAATATCTCTGTGGAAATACCGCTCACTTTGCGGAAGTCACTTTGCACCACCATCTCTGGCATCATTCGGGCGCCCGCCCCTCTCAGCAGGGGGCGTGAAGGGGCGCCCATAAGGCGGCGATTCGGCGCCGCCTCCTCGCACATTGCCTGCGACTCCACTTCCCTCGTCTCCTGCACATAAACAACGTAACAACAGACTATGAATATATTGGAAGCTCAAAGAAAAATATTCATACATTGAAAAGCAAAAACTCATAGAAAGGTTTCATAACTCTTCTAATTCTTAAGGCGAATCTTGACCAAATACCATATTTTGTTACATTTTAGGCTATTACGAAACACATAATTTATTGACAACTGCATTTAAAATATTGAGACAGAAATTTGAAAAAGCAGGTCTTAACATACTGTGGTTCCGGAGACTGAGAATACAATTCTTTGTGCACAAAATTTTATGCTTAATCTAGTAAACTGAAAACAATAGGCATAAGGTAAGCTAATTTTGATCACTACTCATAAATGTGTAGGTATCTGATTTTTTAACAATAAAGGTACTAATTTATGTATGATTGCTCAGGTACTTTTAAAAATGTTTAGGTGTGTGTGTGTGAGGGGGAAACTGAGAATACACTTCAGAAAAATCTTTTAAACTAGCACTAAACTCTAAAGCTCATATAAGATAAATTTTCATAAGCTTAGATGAAGGTAATTTGCCTTTAATAATATTGTGCTTAGTACACGTAAAATGCAAATTAAAGTTGTTACAATAATAATATAATAAGGGTAGAATAATATGAAAAGAAATGAGCACTGGTGTAAAATCGGTTTTAGACTATCAAAGAAAGATATAACTTCTAAGAAATTAGTAGCATTATGAAGCAAATTGTATTTGTGTTCAGAAAATACAGTATTTACTCGAAAATAACCCCTCATCCTTTTGTAAACATATTTCTGCTTTGAAATTTGGTCGATTTTATAATCAGGTGAAAAAATTAAATTACATAATCAGAGGAAGGAGTTTAATTGTTATGCGATATAGGAAAATTACTCTTTTCAAATATTAAATAAACCATATAAATACACGGTATAGGTAATTAACGTATGTATAAACTGCATAGCTACCGCTAATTATAATAGTCTAGCTGAGAGCTTTCAAATTAGCCATGAATCTGTTATAACAAGTATTCTTGAAAACAAATATATAATAATGTATCATTAATTTTTCTTTCTATATCCTGGTAAAATATTGTATTTAATTAGATAGCTTGTATTGTTTCTAATTAATAACAAGCAAATTCTAATCAGAACCATCCTTTCATCAAATATTCACCCATATTGTTTTCCCTTAAAATTTATCATAAAATGCAAGGGGGTCTTATTTTCGATTAAACAGAGTATTTGGAAGATGCAGAAAAGATTAATTAATTAAAATTAAAATGGAATTAAAAAAGAAATCATCAGCGCAACTACAAAACCAGAATAATGGAACCAAACTCGAGCAGTGTCCTAAGATAATTTCTGTAATCTTACTCGATAAACCTTTCGAACCATAGCAGTTTTAATTTATATACAAATTATACCCAATACCATCGTAGGACAGTTGAATACTTAGGAAGAAACTCTGCATCAGACTGCAGAACAGAAGCAAGCATTTACTGCTTGCTAAGAGATATCCATTAAAGGACCAGAGCTTCTGGTGTAAACTGATAATACTAAAATGATGTTTCACGTATTGTTAGAAGGAATTCTTCATCTAAGCAATTTAATTCTAACAGTCAAACGTCCGGGTAGATTCGTGATGACATGAAGATACACGACTAAAAGCGAAACCAAAAAGCCAATGTTCAGCAACGTTTGCACTCAGCAATTTTATTGTTCACATTTCAGTTCAGCAATGTTTGCACTGTTTATTTAGGTATACTGAAAACATAAACCTCTAAGTTGAATTCAGACAGTTTTATTTTAGTAAAAGAACGAACCGAAGCATGTGACTTTTTAACTGTTGTAAGCAGAACCTAGGCACCACTGCACAGCCTTCAAATTTACATGCCATTAAACATTTAATGGTCTATACTTGAATATAATACAAAAAATATAAAATAAAGGAAAAGATAATTTGAAACTTATCCTGTGAGAAGAATTCTAAAAAATTCGCTCAGATAAATTTTTAGATTTAGTAGAATTGTGCTCTTTTATTTAGTTTTAACTAACAAGTGACAAATAACAGGCGACGGAGGACGGAGGCTCTGGCTGGCATTGGGTGCATGAGCATGGGGTTGATAGGGCATTCATACTGTACTGGGCTGAATGTTACATTATGGAAACTGGCATTCCGTCTTAGCTGTACGATCTTGATGTAGGCGGCCTCCTGTTCTGTTCGAAAGTGGAGAGGAATCAGTCCTGCGAGAGCAATGGGCTTTTCGTGGCTGTTGTCCTGTATGCTTTACACAGTTGAGTTTAACTAACAGCTAAAATTTTGATTTGCATCTTTCCTTTGTGTCTCATTTCGTCACGTACTCGCTCAGTCCAGATAATTACTCATATTTGATTGGCGGTTTAGTATAATTGAGGAGAAGAGTTCGTAATAGTGCAAGATGTAATAGTTAGACATTTGTCTGTGTAAACGATTGCCACGCTTGCCTTATATTCAGAGAACGTTTCTGCACAGCAAATAAATTTAAATTAACTGTCAGAAATAGTACAATACCTGTTGCTGTTCCAATTTAGGTAAATTTTATTTTTCAAATTATGCATTAAAACTTTAAAAGAATTAACCCGACTATGACTTTTTAAGCTACTCAAGTCTTTAATCCCTAATTATGACAGTTTATTCCCGAATTTGACATTTTCCCAGTATGGCTACTTTCCTATCTTATCCTTTCTTTCTTCCCAGAGATTTCCCGTTCAAAATCTGCTGTATACGTCCCTCTAAGCCCGGAATGAGGAGATGAAAAACTCTACTCTTTAACATTTTGCAATTTGGATTTCATACAAGGTTCTAAAAGACTACATTTTACCTGCTATAAACAAACCTGAATTTTCATACTATACGTATTAATTTTTGTATCCTCTCTTTAGGGAGCATACAAGCTGTGATAGCACTCCATCACTCTCCCCTTAGGAATATTCCTAATTCCCAAATTAATTTTTTTAATGAGGAGAATCGGCTATAGTCACGAACTGACTGAGTATTCTTGACTAGTCCCATTCCTCTAATCATAGTTTCAGCACAAAGTGCTGCTAAACATACACACTACACACATTTGACTTTTTTTTCAATTTTATTATTTTATCGTAATGTTAAATTTTGTTTTTTATACTTTTAAGACATAACTTGAGTATACTGTAGAGTCATTAGGCTATTTTGAAGCAGGAAACATGAAAAATGTGCAATGCCCTCCCCGGGACACGAACCCGGACATCTGGAATACGTGCCGAGTGTATTACCATTACATCACGTAGGCCTGCAGAAAGTAGGGAGAAAATACCTTATATACTCCCCCCTTTTCGCCAAACCCTGGTGGTAAAGAATCATCACCCGCCACCTTTTAGTTGGGCGCCACTTGTAGAGTCTTCTTGTGTGTTTTGGAATCATAAGCTGTAGACCCTACTGAAAGACGAAGTAGCGAAGTACAACCATTTTGGTAACGACTAAAAATGTGACTGGTTTCATCTTCTCTAGTCAGCTCTCTGCTAAGTTTTAGCAACGTACAACGACTGCAGACTTCTAAAATATAAAGGAAGAGACAAGGATATATATAAAGGAAGAGAATACAACGAATATCGTTAATATATCGAAGTATTTAGAAATAGGGATTTAATTTCTGTTACCCCGGATGGGATATATTCCATTCGTCATCAAATTCCAACATGCTTAGCAATATTAATTCTCATTCTCCCGTCAAGTTGTTTTTCTACATGCAGTTATAAAACTCCCCAGTTTCCAATTCGTAGGTTACTCCTGGCTCCCAGGAAAGTAATAAAGAACTAAATAGGCTAATTCTTCACAAACATGGTGTCATTAAAAAAAGTGAACTGCGTATATCCCACGTATTTATTAGTATAAACGTTTCTTAAGCACTAATGCTAATGAAATAGTACAGCTCAAAAAGTATTGATCACTCAGAATGATACAGTTCTACGACAACACCTGTTGACCCCAAAATAAAAATCGGTTGCTTTTATCTGTTGTTAGCCGTCCATTGTACTACGCATTTGCTCTCTATTTTTTAATTGAATTCTTTAAGCTATTGTAAAGATTTATGAAGTTTCATAAGACGCAATTGAGTTATTAACTTAGATAGCTTGTTGAATCTTACTGATATTCTATAACAAAACAGACTTCAGAGTCATATTACAGAAATGTCTAAATAAATGTTATAATCTTATTTAAGTATATTTGAATGTAACTCGTTTGTAAATAATTCTTGTTTCACTTTATGAAATACTTGACACACAATATTTCATTACTTACGCTACTTCTTTTACAATTACAGATTTTATAAACATATATGTAAGGCAGTGGCCGAGTTTCAAAAACTACGAAACCAGTTTATTACCAATTTCGTCTTCTGTCCGGTAAATAGACTAGTTACGTGAGATTTTGCTACTTTTTGTACATGTAACGCAAAAGTGAGCCAATTTCTTCTCGAATGTGCATTATGAAGCCTTCGCAAATAGTGCCCGAGTGTCTTGTCATTATTAATTAAATATGCAACTTATATATATATATGTGCTTATAGTTGTGCTTATATATATGTATGTCCCAAACCCAACATTTTACTACGATGAGTTTTTAATTTTGTTGCCGAAATCTTTTCGTATATACATCATGAACCATTAATCTAAAGAAAATTTGCTGAATCTTAGTATGCACAAATATAATAATACTACTACAATAATACTGTAAAAATACTAATTCATTTCTGTATCATATAATTAGCATTTATAAGTAGAAAGATTCGCATATAACCCAGCGGCTTTCAAAACGTAATGCGACAAATTAATATGCCGTTTTATAAATTAACACAAAATGTTTTCTGATAATTAAGTAACTAAAATATTTTGCAAATAGCGATAAAGTCGCTGAACACTGGTAGTTTAATCCGCGTTCGAAACCCTGTGAAATGGCTCTCTGCATGGGTGTTTTCGTGTTTTTTTCTTGTGTGGATGCGAGCAAGTTTTACTTAGAAAGCTCCAAAGTGGCACCCCTTCGCTTAGGCAGATAACCCTCGTCGCTTTGCCATATTTAGATCAACGAACCCAGTTTGGAACTAAAATATGTAATCAGACAGTTAACCATTCTCTTGCTCATACGGTGATAAAAAATGATGGGAAACATAGTACTCCGTTTTCTTAGTAGAAAGTTAATTAACAGAATGAGCGATATTTAAAAGGGTATTGGCAGAACCAAGTGAGAAAATAAAACTATGTAAAAATATAAATAGTTAATGACTATAAAATGCGCCTTTCATGTTACTATAGGCTAAAATAAAGTAATAAAATTCTGTGATGAATTTCGTTAAAACTTGCTAACTGAAGCGTTATTTGAGTGTGTACGTGTATCTATACCCGAAGTGTATGTGAAAGCCGCCCGGGTGTCAGGACCCTGCTCTTTAAAAGAATTATTTTGCTACCTGGGGAATCTTTATTGTAACTGAAATATTATACTTTAAACATCAAACACAGTTTCTTTAATACATATGAAAAACTAGCATTTTTCTCATCTCCTATTATTTTCCCTTCATGTTCATTCACTCAGTTCATTTTTGTTGTAAAGAAATGACTTCATTCATTCAACGCGTTTATTATCGTAACGAAATAAAAATGTATACTTTATTTTCCTTTTCAGAGTGTCTTAGTAATCTTGTCTTTATTATGTTCGTTCTTCAAATTCAAAAGAATTTTTATTTTGGCAAATAGCTTCAGGAATGTTTATTCAGAAAAAGCATTTCACTTCCATTTTGATTTTGTGTTAAAGCTTTAATGCATATATGAAAGATGCTAATGTATAGTCTGATTGAGTGTTAGAGAAACCTAAGTTAATAGCCTAAGCTTAACATCAGCATGATGGTTTTCAAATTATCGATCGAAGTCATTATATCTACGCTCTTAGTTTATGTGCGCCAAACTATCAAATCACGCTGATGAGCTTCAGAGCTCTTACGAGAAATTAGTGTGCCTCGCCCCCCCCCCCCGCTCTGGCAAAAGGGTGTGCGTATTCCAGAAAAGTTTCGTTTAATAGCCTCTAAAGACACTTCAGAAATCGACTAAAGAAAGAGACTGGCCAACAACAATTCATAGAAGTACAAATCTAGAATCGAATATGTATATGTAGAGAGAAACCACGCATGCTTTGATTTGTTGATCCGGGAAATCATACGAAAAACCATTAGCTGAAGTACGTTAAGAATAGATTGAAGACTAAACGAAATACGAATCCTTTGTATTTTTCTCATTCAGAATATGTGATTAAGGGTATTAATGCATATATTAGTGTTCCGAGACTATGGAATGTCTTAATATGGTCATTTAAAATAAATAATCGTTTTTTAATTATTTATTCTTCAAAGTTTAATTTAAAATACGTACATAACATACTGAAGATCACGAATTCACTCGTGGTTCGCAAGTCATCTGTCACGGACGTATCAGAAGCGAGTTCGTGTTTTCTACACGCAGACGCAACCTGTTTTAATACAGTGTTATCTACTTAGTCTATTTATACGTTTACATCAGTAGTTGATGCATTATTTCAGTTACATTTGGGAGGATTAATTACCGGTTTAGATTGCAGTTAATTAATTTGAATAGTCGCTATCTACGTAGTTTTAGAGATGGCCTCGTTCAGAAAACGGAAGGAAATCAACAAAACTGAAATAATACTTATTTTTGACGATAATATATCAGATGTTCCTAGTGAGAATGAAGATGCGGATAACTGTGCGAATGGATGTTTTGTTGGTTGGGAGGACGACCTTTGTGACAGTGATATTATTATATCTATAAAGAAGGTAAAATGGAAGATGATCTTTCAAGTAATTCTGATATTAAATAATGAAGAATGAAATTTGAAGAAATGAAAACAGCCACCCGGTATAATATGCTGCTACTGGAGTAGGTTGTAAAAAAGTTCTCTTTAATGTGCTAAGATATATGTTATGGAGTACTTAAATGGTGTTTTATATTTGTGTTTAAAAGTTATATAAGAAATTACTTGAATTAAGGCACAACTTCCACATGGCGTTTCTTTAAAAGGTCTGAGTTCTTTTGTCACTTGTTAAAAGTGTACATAATTTATTTACATAGCATTGAGAAACACACGAAACTACAGCGTCTCTTTATCAAATTTTGAATAAATAATGAATATATTTAATGGATCCGTGACAAATAGCCGAAAATCACTTAGCCGACAGACTATTTAACCGACAGAACATTTAGCTGACAAAACAATTAGTCGACAGGGCATTTAACCGACAGCACCTTTGTAAGGATTTTAAGTTATACTAACGTTTATTTTATTTTAAAACTTTGCTATCCTCTCTTATTTTCCATTTTCGGCCAGAATAAGCGAGTAGAATTTTTTATACAAATGAGGTTGTAAACTTTATAAGTATTTAAGACATGACTTTTAGCCAAAAGAGAGAGAGAGAGAGAGCGACTTCTCGCTGCTTTACTACGTGCGTGCTTTTCAATCTGCCTTTAAGGCCAGAACTTAGTTCTCGCTGATATATGAAGACGTATTATAGTTTTTGCATTCCGCTCACTACATACGTAGTGTTAAAAGAGACCAACATTCGCGTTACTACTCTCTTTGGAGCATCTAAATTTAGATCTTATTTAATTGTTTATTTCTTATTATTTACGTTTTAGACCATAAATGTTGGTCTGCGTATCCCGAAGTGCGGGAACGGCTGTACGCTGTGAGAAATAAAAGGCAAATTTAACTTTTCTTATCTTTGTTGTATCTTCTACACAGACATGAACATAGTTTTGAGTAAGCTCCCTGTTCTTATTTACGACTCCAGTTATGTTTCCAAAGACAATTAGAAGGAATAGAAGTCCTGATACGTTTACCTGGAAATACATTTAGTAGACATCGTGTTTAGCTTTCAACGTGTACATGTAGACAAGAAAGATGCGATAATGTATTGTTAAAATTAGTTCATATTTATCTGATAAAAGACTGGTTTCAACTTTATACAACGAGAAGGTTTATGGACCAACTACCACATTTTTGTCTTTACGTTAAGCAAAAGATACTATAAACTTTAAAAATGGACAGGAAGGCAGCCTCATTTTGGCTAAAGTTTTGAAATCAGTTTCGAGAGCAATCAGACGTAACAGCGAAAGGATTTTATTTGGAAAGAAATGGGTGGGGTCGAGCGAAAAGGAATGTAACGTGACCTATCGAGGAATAAAATAATAAAACGTAAAAAAGGTAAGATATTAGAATTTTGAAAGCGATGAAAAAATTATTGTCATTAACTACTAAAGTAGAAAAGGTTTTGTTATTGTGGAACGATTCAAAGAAATCCGGTTTACTAACTGAAGAAGCTCTACGTATAATTTTTGTAGATCGAAATTCAAAATTATGATTAAGTGTTCAGTTGTGATTAGCTATTTAAAATTTATTTATTTCTCCTTGCAAATATGCGATTAATATTCCCTGAAGAGAAATTTCAACGCTTCTTCAGTTTGGGAGGTATGTCAAACCATATTAGCCTAACAGGCAAAAATTCAGCAAAAAGTAAAATCAAAAATGGGATCAAGAACTGCATAAAGAATTTTACTGATATGTGAGAAATTGACATCAAGTTTGAATTTATGGAGAATCCAGGCAATTTCGTAATTAATAGAAAGATTAAGCAGTATTATGGCAGTGTTGTTACGATTGCTGTTAATGTCGAAATGGGTTTTATGATAGCAAAACGTACCTTTTAGTTGCGTACTATGTACTATACATGTTTATTCTTTTTTATTATTTGTGATATATTTTTAACATAAATATCTAATAAAACATGGTTTAAAATTTTCTTATTACATGCTGAAGATGCATGATTATACATGCAAATTAAAAATTAAAATAAATGAAATATTCATCAAAACTGAGCATTTTGAATAAATGAACCCAAAACTGTGTAAATACTTAATTTTTTTTAATCAAGCTTGATTTCAATACACATACTTTAAACAAGTAAGTTAAATTTATAACAATAAGAATTAAATAAATTTATCAAATTTATACAACCTGTATTTTTTGCAATTAATATATTTTCAATTTGTGGTTTTTTAGAAGGCTGGTAGCCGCAAAATGGAGCTATTTATTTTTTCAACAAATTGCTCTGTGATTGCAACAGAACGTAATTTATGTAACAGAGGATACAGTAAAAGCAGAACTCTATTTCTCTAAAATACTCATAAATGTAATTTGAAATTCTTCAGCGTTAAACAATGTATTTCGCAGTATTTCCTACATATGGTGAGTTATATTTTTCAGTTGTAGCTCACGTCTCGTGTTTCTTTAAAATTATCATGGCTAGAGCTAACCTCATTTTTCAATAAAAATCATTTATTACTAAAATAACCTTTTTACGCAACATCTTAGAAAAGTTACATTTCATCAGCTTACAAGAATGTTTCGATATCAAAAACATGATAACCATTTACTAGGACGCCTTTCATTTTCAGGTAGTGGAAATTGCCAGTTCGATTACTCATGCTTCATGTATTGATCTAATTCTTGGTTTAGAACCAGAATTGTTTACCATAAATATATTTCTGTTTTTTTGCTTTCAAAATCATGTCACTTTTCCATCTAAATAAAATCTCCTTTCTACTATTATATATATCATGCTCCCAAAATTTGCTTTTCAGAATACTTGCTTTCCAAGAAATTAATACTCGAAAACAATTTCCATTTATAGAAGATTTCTGCCATAGACAGTGATAAAGGCCTTTCAGAAATGTTCCTTTTGCTATCATAAATAACCTTCAGCTATTAAAAGTAATACTAACAATTTTGTCATCATAGCGTTTCATCTCAGTTACAAAATTGCTCGGATTCTCCACAAAGTTAGTTTAGAAGTAATACACTTGCAACTATCAATAAATTCGTTGTTTAATTCTTAAAGATTCCATCTCTGATTTTAAATCTTGTGAATATTTAGTTTGTAGAGACATTAGGATCTTTTTGGAAGCAGTAAAGATTAAAAATGGGCACTGCCATCGCCGTGACTCGAACCATGGACCTCTTGAATAAGCGTCCAGCATACTGACCACTACGCAATGAACACCGTACCAGCAGCAGCAGGCAATGGGAAGGTGCGGGAAATACCTTACAACCTTAGTATGATTTATAGTGTATCTTGGGGAATTTTAGTTTTGGTCAGATCAGTACTGTTGTAAGGTTTTAGTTAAACTAACAAAGTTTTATTTTAATTTAAATCTTTCTATCTCTTCTCATGTTTCAACTTCGCATCAGAAGAAGCGCGCGTTTTCAGCTTATGCTAATTTGAAGTAGAGCCAAGTATTATTTAAACCAGTGGTAGAAACCTCTCAGTGTGAAGAGAGCTTTTAGTCTCAGATCACGGTCATTCTGTTCGACGTTCGCCTGACCAGCAGCATCTCAGATCACGGTCATTCTGTTCGACGTTCGCCTGACCAGCTAGCAGCTAAATTCTAAGCCATAGTGCTTGTTACGTGATTGCTTATTGAACAAGTGCGCTAGTATTAGTAATTCTTGCTACGCACCATTTAGTTAGAGGCCAACTCCGCGATTAGCTCTGTGAGCAAAGATTAATCAAATTTCTATTTAGCTTTAGTTTAAATTTATCTGATTGTTCATTTAGACCCAAGTGTGGTCTTTACTTTCTGTATCCCTCCCAAGTTGGGAAGTGGTTGTGAATAATATTGATTTAATAAAAGAGGATTTTAAATCCCTTCCAAGTGCAGTTATTCTACCACGTATACCATAGTATCTACAACCAGAACATAGCTGCATTCAGCTCCCTAATCCAGATCAGGACTTAAGGACTTTAAGGAATTACTTTAAGATGTTTGCCAAGAACATGCACAGAACACTCAGTCCTGACACTGTTTGACATTATATCAATCAGATTGAAAGAGCGTCAAAACTTCTCGTCAGGGAACATGAATCGTATGTACAAAAAGGAGAAACAAACAAAATTTTGTTAGCTAATCACAACTGTATACTTAACCACAATTTTCACTTTCGATCTACAAAAATTATCCGCAAAGCTTCTTGAATAAGTAAATTAGATTTATTTGAACCTTTCCACATTAGCTAAAATTTTTCTTCTTAAGATAATGACTTTAATTTTTCAAAGCTTTCAAATTTCTAATATTTTAGTTTTTTCATATTTCACTACTATTTTTCTCGACTGATTACATATGCTTTTACTATGCTCTACTCATTTATTTCCGTATAGAACCGTTTTGCTCCTATGTCTAATTGCTCTCGAAAATGATTTCAAAATCTTCGCCAAAATAAGGTTGCTTTTCGGCGCAGTTTTAAAATCTACAGACTCTTCAGCATTAAATAAAGACAGAAGTGTGGTACTTGTTCATGAACTTTCTCGTTGGGTTCTCGTTAGATTCTCCTGTAAAAATATATCCTTTCAGAATTCAGTCAGGCCTCTAGAAGTCTACGCTAATGAAGTAACACATTGTTATTGCAAAGACACATGAATTCATGAAAAGGGTAATGTATGAAAAGCCACGCAACATTTATGGCATGCACCATGATGACAAGTTTCATCGGTTTCATAAACTGTCCAGTTTTAGTTCAGATTTTCGAACAGGAAATGAACTTTAACGAAGCAGACATACAAATTCCATAACATGATAAAAGAATTACCTGGCTTTGTTCTGTATCGAGAAAATTGCCATCAGAGGACAGTAGGATAACAGCTGTTACTTTCATATATGTACAAAAGGTTCGAATTCGTGAGGACTAGCAAAGCTATTAGAATAATCAAAACAGAAAGTATTCCGAAAAGAATCGAAACAGAAACCCGTTTAAAATTGATGTTAAGGAATACTTTTGAAAGCTCGAAAGCATTCCTCACCATCAACTATAAACGAACTTACCGAAGGGAAAAAAATAAACTTTTGCTCACAAATAAAATTTGTTTGTAATTCCTCATGCTGTTTGTTGTTTTCATACATTTTCATCCTTTAACAAAATGTTCTTTCGCCTGAGATCTCAAGATGGAATTCACTCTCTTCAGATAAGTAGATAAAGCATTATTTTGTATTTCATATTCAGTTCTGGTTCTGACTATGTAGCACTTCGTAAAATTTTCAGCTTTAGAAAAGTTACAGTAAAGACTTTTTCACAGAACGGTTAAGCTCAAAACCATAATCCTAAGGTTAAGAGCTTGTATTTGGAGCCATAACTTACTGACAAATTCTGCATGATAAAGTTGTAAAGTTATCCAAGAAACAACCAGTAAAAAATTAAGATATCGCCTGGCGGGCAATAATATTCTAGAATCCATTATCTCATAACAGAGGGACTTAGACAGTGGACTAGGCAAGAACGGATTCAGCAAGAGTGCGTGGTATATCTGATTAGTTTGTAATGAGTAAGTGAGTGCACCAGTATAATGGCTTCAGACTACGTAGTGAACCAAACGGAATTATATACTATCACAGCGGGGAAATCTCCAAAGTTATAGTGATGAATATTATGTGCTAATGACAGAACAGATAAAACTGGTAATAAGACAAATAAAACTTCCTCTCTGGGCTATTAGAGGCTGCTACTGATAATATTAATGATAATTCAGCTTTATTTCTTAAACTCCAGGAAAACTGTGCACCATGAGGGTATGTTTCTTATATGGAAAGCATTTTTATGATGGACATAATGAATAAAGATAATAATACTCATCTTGTGATAAATCAAGCTGCATAGCCCAGATTAGAGGAGTAAGCATTAAACTCTTATTTATCCTATATGCTTAACATTTATCTATGTGAGCATGAGAATAGGAAAAATAGTAATATTACTTTGATACATATTAAATCATTGTCCACCATACGGAATAAGCCAAAACCTTTGTAACTTTGGCTTTTTCTCTTCTGATGTAATTTTAAAGAATATTTTTATAAAATATTAAATTCTAAGATTTATAATCAGAGACATAAAAATGCATCATTTTCAGATAATACCTCATTGTTTAGCAATTGTTTATATTTGATATAAAATCGAAATATAATGAAAACTAATATCAAACGAGGAAACGTATTCGCTTATTAAAAACTTTCATTAGTATGCATTCACGAAAATCTTTTGTAGCTAGTGATTTTATTAATTAAAATCTATATTATTTGTCAGCATCCCATCTATTAAAAAGTTTCGATCATTTCCGCCTATTTTTGTATTTTATATTATTAGCTCATTACATTCGCACGCGAAATGTTAATAAAAATTTTTATTATATAAAATAGTTATTCAATTAAGTAAAGTTTCAATACTTTGCAGCTAATGTAAGTATTATAACTTAAAACCCCTTAAACAAGCAATAAAAATTAAGCAGATGAGAAACCACGTCTTGAACATTTAAAACTAAAACATTATATCTATTCAGGGAAAAGAAAATTGATTTTTGTGTTTCTGTTATAAAACTGCATGCTATTCCTTAGGGAAGCAACAGTAAACGCGATTTGTCATTACTATGTAAAACTAAATGATGTTTTTCCGGCGATGAGAGATAGCTTGCTGAGGAACTATGCCAGAGACCTAAGGAATGCAATAAATAATCGTCTCAAAAGAATACAACAAAAGAATGCCTGGCATGCAGAGTCATAAAGAGCTACGGGACTCATTCTGTAGATAATTGTATTTCAACATACATGAACATTTTTCTTTATTAGTAAGTGGCAGATGAAAGATGGCAAAATTTTCGGTTGAACATCACTCCATTTTATGTTACGAAATTAAGACCAAATTATAAGAAAAATAACTTCACATTGTTCACATATAAGAGGAGTAACTTAACATTGTTCGCAATGGTTTACTGTACACTTCCAAATACGTATTAGTTAAAACATGTGTATATGTTTAAATGCACAAAAGCGTTTTTCCAGTATGCGTATTCGAGATCCATTTTCTTTCAACGCAAATATATAAAGCAGCTAAAAATTCTGTTTTTTACGTGTAGTAAAGCAACAAGATATAAAATAATAAGCACACGAAAAAAAAAGTGAATTCATGTTCCTTCTCTTATATGTTATGATTTTCCAAATGAAAAGTCCAAAGATGCATGCATTGCTGACGTTTTTACGAAAACAAATTAAACTTTTCTTTTTGAAATTTGGTTGCTTATTTCGCACAAATAAAGTTTTAAACATTATGTTGATTCCTAGTATACGATTGAACTAAAGATGATATTTTAAAAAGCATACAACTAATGTATACTGGGAAATTTTAGAATACATAAAAACCTACGAAGTGAGACCCTTAAATTTATCTTGGCGTTGTTAACAATAAGTATCACTCTATTTTTTATAACAAAAAAGAGATAATTGATATATATGATGAATAAATGAGATTTCTGATTTTGATATTGAGTGCTTAGAGCTCTTCCTTAGCCTTCCGGATATTAATTTTTATTCTGAATTATTTCACAAACTTTTATAGCAACCTTATTTCCTAGAAGTTTTCTGAAGTAGGACTCATTATCTGATTAACTGTAAACACTTATTAAAGGATGCTAAAAATGGTGAGTATGTCCTGGAATAAAAGTTGGATGGTCGTAAATATATGAGTGCTTGTGCTTAACAGGTCATAATCATAATGCTCTGCTAATGTATTTAGAGAAAGTAATCAAACAAAAAATAAAACTTACTCCAGGAGAATGGTAGAGATTTCTTTGCTTAAGATAGCTAAAACTTACATTAACAAAGCAGATACGTAATGGGTTTCGTAAAATAATAGATTAATGGCGGAAACTCTTTGATTCACACATTTAGAAAGCGGATGTGGATACGTAAGGAAATATTTTTATCCAATTACTTAGTAATAATAAAACAAAAAAATCTAATATGCCTGTCTAATAGAAGAAATATAAATAAGCCTATATATTATATATTCCTTGTTTGCCTCTTCAGAGATATAACTCAGAGAGTCTTACTTTTATGTTCACATGTGTGTACAGAATATAAGAACAAAATATTGAACTTCCATGCAAATCATATTATTAAACATATAGTATAGTTCAGCAAAATTTCTGATTTTCAGCCTAAGCGAATAAATTATCTTCATAATAGTAAGCATTTCAGTTTTAAAATTCGGAATGTTAGCCTAAAACATTAGGCTGGAACTCAGAAGAGCTTTAATATTTCGAAAACAACTCTCCTTCATCTAATAATTCTCATTTAATGTGGATATACGAGAGAAGAATTTGTAACAAACTTTGAAATCAGCTACTTCAAATAAGTGCCGTTCTGTCATCTGTCACGCATTGCTGCCTAAACAATTGTCCTAAATTTTTGGAGAATGATGTAGGCGATAAATTGTCTTCCAGATGACAGTTACTACCGCATGAATATCATTCCAGTCTCTAAGATCACACGTGAGCCTACTTCCCGCAGCAATAGTCATCATTAATCGCTTTGAGAATGCTACTTCCGATGTTACTTGAATAAGATTCCTGCTATTTAATTCTAATCTTTTGAATTCTGTTTTCAGAAGACATTTAATCAAAACATTTTCAAATAATGTAGTTGGCATTCTATGAATGAGTTTTCTACAGTGTTCAGAAAGCTTAAGCAAGCAAAATCTCTTCGTCTGTTGTGTCGAAGCTATTTTACGTGGGCATTAAAGGAAGTTATTTTGCATATTTATTGAGGAACCTTCTTTCATCTTATTTATACGCGCATACTTTAGTTTATTTTTAAGTCTCGAATTGAGTAGATAGTTCCAAAAGAATTTAAATATGCACCGTTTCACAAAAGTTGCGGGAAAAAAGCCTTTTGTTGAAAGCAGATCACATTTATTTACCCTGAAGCATTTGTTGATTATAAGTGAGTTTAGGTAAAAAATGTAACTTAGAAAAACACCTCGATTTCAAATGAATGCTCCCAGTGAAAAGAGAATAAATGTTCAAAGCGACCACTTGAATGAAATAATATTTTAATAGTTCTTTTATTAAATAATTTCTTTTCCTCCAGTGTGACTGTCCTGCTTACAAAAAGAGATTATATAGAGAGTTCAGAACACAAGTGACGTAACTAAGTTCTTTATGAAACCGGAAATCAATATTTCATGAAAATGGTACATGTTGCGAAAACTGTAGACTTTCACTGCTGTGTTCAAGGAATAAACTCTTGCATTTATGAATTTTGCCTATAGGTGACATATTAGATTTCAGCAGAGAATATATGCCTTTTTTCAGATCAGTATAAGAGAGGACTACTTGTAAGTGAAATTTGCTGCCCAAAGTTTCTTTAAATCTGTCTCAGAAAGTGCATTTTACTTGACATCATAACTATTACAAAAGGGGATAGATGACCGTTAAAACCATTGAAAGCTAGATGAATGTGATTTGAATGGTATGCCATCATTTTCGATGAAATGTAAAAATATTTATTTCTTAAATGTTAGATTTTATTAGATGGCCTTCGTAAATTCAAGCGAAATAAACCTCTTTAAAATCTAAGAGTACTAAAATAGTAAAGACCAGGTATAATGAAACCCGTGAAGAGAAAAAGAAAGTTTGATAATGTTATATAAATTCCTCCTTTGCGCAATTCATAATTTAAAAAGTTGCTAACTTGTTTTACTTATCTTTCATAGAATTCCCATTACAGACGTCTGATGAGGAAAATTATATTTTCTGCTTACTCACTTCAGATTGAACGATTAATAGTTTATTATACTGCAACTTTGATCGACATTCTCAATGCACAAGCAAAGCAAACTTCTGTACCTATTTAATATTCTTTTATTTTTTTTAAAAAAAGATCTTTAAAAAATATTTTTATTTCTGGATATAACAGATCTGTTATCAGTATGACGTAATAAAACGTTTTGATATACTCATTATGTTTATTACATTTAATAAATGCCCCCTTTTCTTGAAACCTCTGACTCTGGAATTACGTCATCTTGGCTCTGAACCCACAGGCATACATGTGTACGTAGGGACACAAAAATCGTTTTAAGTGTTTAGGGCCTTAACGCTCTTAATCCGACACTACTGGTAACCATGGATAGTGGGGTGAGTTGTGCACATTTATAAACTGCAGCTGAAGTTTCGAAACAAAAGGAAGGATCTAACTGAGGTGTCTAGAATACGGCATTTTAAAGTGATAACTGTTTAAAATGTAGTCTGCAGGTATCTAGAGTATCACGATGATTGCAAGAAATCAAATACCATATTTCAAAATTAAAAGTCTGTATGACAAATTCCCAATAAAATTTGATAGTGCATTGCATGATAAAGTGATCAGTGGGTAAAATGTACCAACGTCTTCCGTTGAGTTATCCGTTTCGTGAAAAACATGTCAAACTTTAAAGATGGCTGAAATCCAAGAATCAACACAAGAACAACAAAATATCGACACACTTGCGCAGATTTTTTTCAGACTGTTAAAGCAAACTCAGTTACTATTAGAGAATGTGATATACTTTTCTAAACTAAAACACTGAGGAACAGCAATTTTATTGTCTTAGATCTGTTATTTGTATTTGACTAACTTTTGGCCTCCGAATCCATAAATAACCTCAAGTTTTGTCTATCACGTTAGCGTTTTAAGCTGCAGGATACCCTCTGTGTGTCTCAAAAGGTTATAGGAACTATGCGTGTAAAGGAAAATAAAGGAAAATCTTGCCAAAAGTTTTTTTAAAAAACGATAAACGTAAGTATTAAGGTAAAAATTTCGCTTATGGCTTTTTTGGAGTGCTTAATTTGTGGAAATTGTTGCTTGATACTCCAAGAATAGTCAGCCATCATGTATACATCCCATCTACCTTGGCACCGTGCTTCCATGACCTTCAAATCTCTGTGAAATAGCTTACCTTGCTCATTACCGACTGTACTAAGATTTTTCGAGAAGAGATAAAGATGACTAATAAAAAAATGCAGTTTGATGCTCATGTTGCAACCAATCCTTTTGAAGCTCTCCAAAAATTACTGGACAATTTCTCTATGATTCTGTGCTAGTATATTTTCAAGAAAGGTTTTGACAATGTGTTTGAATGCCAACCAAACATTCTCTTGAAGTTCTGTCATTGTTGTAATGAAATGTACATCGTTAAGGAGCTGCCATATATGTGGACTATCAAACACACCAGCCTTTATCTTTTCAAATGACAAGTTAGGAAATGCCAAAATTAGGTACTTAAAACAGTCTATTTCGATTGGCAAAGCTTTAACGAATTGCTTCATGAGTTGCTAGTCTTATAAATAAAGATCGAAATATGATGTTTTTTCTGTCGACAAGGGTTTGATGTAGAATGTTTGGATCATCAGGTTTCAGGTAATATCTTGGCTGGCGATTTTACTGCACTCCCGAGATCTGCTCTCCCACATACATATTAAACAGGGATACTTGGTATATCCACATTGCTGCCAAGAAGGAAGCAGACCATATTAAGATTAATGCAGATTATCTATTAGAGCATGTGATATTGCAACAAATCAATGACTCTCTTTATGCTTTCCTATTTTTCAGACAAACAAACTGAATGGCTTGTTGGGACTGCGCCAAACCAACTTCCATTGAGGAGCAGAACACAGTAGCCATTGAGTGGTGTTAAAGGCTGAAATTCCCAATTCTTTCATCAAACCACGTAAGTTACAGTAATATACAAGTCCATCATCATTTCCGAAGCATTGCAGAAACGCACTTTCTCTTGATAGAAAGAGGGATATCTTTTTCACGCAATTTTTTCTGTTGTAGTCTTCATGCTAACAGCTCTAAAAAAGCTTTTTTGGATAGTACCTGATCTCGTTACAAATCAGTCAACTCATGTTGATCAAATCCCTTAAGAAAGGAATCATATTCAATTTCAAACTCGCCGTCGTTAGGTTCAAATTGATATTAACCAGAATCATATTCCTGTATTTACAAAAAAGATAATACTTTGAAAACTGGAACTGGTTCAGCTGAGTGTGGCAGTGGGCATATAGTTAATGGTAAACTAGGATACTTTATATCACTTTTTTCTTGCTATTTCCTGACGTTTTCACCATACAAAAGCAGCAGTCACTTAAGTAATCTTTGTGATCTCACCAAATCACGGGTATACCAAATGGAAATTTAGAATTAGAATTAAAATTATAATTAGAGTGTTTCCTTCACCTACATCCGAAAACTCTTGACACCCTTCTTTTAAACTTTGGGAGTGGCCCATGATTTATCTTGATCACTAATTTTTACTTCAAAATAGGCGAAATAGGCTTGCTTAGCAAATATACGTATGCTTGACCTTTCACTGGAAATGCTGAAAATGTCACACATATAACAAAACGAATCGGGGCTATTTAAGCACTTACGACGCGAACTAGCAGAGGCAGACGTAAAGAAAGGTTTCAGTTTATACATAAATAAAAACTAAACACTGCCAGTCTTGCATACAAACAAGAACTTTGACTAAATGTCGTAATATGTTTTATATTATAGAAATTTCTAGAATTATAATTTATTGAATTTTCGCACATTATGC
The DNA here is from genome assembly GCA_000611955.2 of Stegodyphus mimosarum. NCBI lineage: Eukaryota > Metazoa > Arthropoda > Arachnida > Araneae > Eresidae > Stegodyphus > Stegodyphus mimosarum. Next base: position 205,888 of record KK117194.1, read on the forward strand.
AACAGAAAATTGAGCAGTAAATACATAAAGAAAGAAATTTAGAACCAATTTTTCACAAAGACCAAAAAATGAAATTCAAATAAATAAATTTCAAAAAACCTATAAATGCAGAATTAGAATTCTGTGTTAGTTAGAATTAATCTTTATAATTATAAATCTTCTGAAATGTAGAATTAGAATATAGAATGTTTTTTTTTAAATTTATTTGTTTGAATTTCATTTTTTGGTCTTTGTGAAAAATTGGTTCTAAATTTCTTTCTTTATGTATTTACTGATCAATTTTATGCTTTATAATGCACGATAATTTTTGGAATGATCATATATTTTTCTTTATAAAACTTTTTTGTGTGTGTTTATGTAGTATAAGTAAGCAGCTATTAGCGCTTCTACTACTATAATAGTTTTACAAAAATAAGAATTTGGAACTGTACATCACAAAGGCAAAGGGTTAAAGTTTCCTTTACAGAATTATAATTCTACGTTTATAGGAGGTTTTAAAATTTATTCATTTGGGTTTCGTTTATTGGTCTTTGTGAAAAATTGATTCTAAATTTCATTACACACATTCCCACACACACACACACATATATATATATATATATATATATACAGAAAATATTAAGAGATACAATTATTTAAATAAAGCTCTTGCTTAGCTCTGATGGTTTGGTAATAAAATAGCATATTTTGCTCTTCCTTCTTTGTGATAATTCTAGTATTTTGCAGTGCACTAGCGAGTAATTTTTTTCAGTTTAAAACGTGAAGATTACTTCCATTGAGCTGCCTTAAAATTTGAATTTTCTAAGCATACATAAATAGACGCCTAGTGTCAATCTTTACAATTATCATAAAATGTGTTTCCTTTCGGGAATTCGACCTTTTCAGCTTCATTCATTGATAAAGCGAAAGATTTTTTTATTTAATATTAATGCTCAAATCTCTTAGCTGATGGGAAAATACGGCGACCATATAGACATCTAACTTCTCAACATTCGGTTTTATAGAGAGGAAAATATAAAAAACTCGAATTCTTTGATGAATGCAATTTTACATTACGAAAACGGATTGCTCAAAGATAAACTAAATATAAGTCAATAATTTTACGTAAATATTGATAAACACTCTTAACTAAAATGGTTTTCAATCTTGCATTATTAATCGATTTTAACTGTCACTTTTCCTCTGATACACCCCTCTTTAGAGTTCAACAGAAATCGATTAGCATTTTTGGGGGGTTTATTTTCCTTTATAGTGGGTTTCGTTATAGTTCGTTACTTGTACTTGTCACTTGAAATTTTTAACATCTCTGGAAAGAAATCAATATGGGAATCCATAAAATGATTCTTAGCTATGTTACTATTATTAAGCATAGTCATCTCACAGTGCTTCAGAAGAATTCCATTCTTTAAAGAAAATTAACATTATGCTCACATTCTCTTCCAAAAATAAAAGCCGCGAGTCAAAATTAAGGAGTTGGCTGACAAGAAGCCTTAATTAAAAAGTGTTATAGGAATTATATATAAGTATAGGGGAAGCTTAGCCTAAGCTAAATAATCTGAGCCAAAGCACTTTTTTGAGGCGTTAATAATGCATATTTAAAGAATTTCATTAATGTAATTCAATTAATAGTATATTTCGAAATCAATTAAGCCCCGAATAACCAAACTGTGGATTAATTAGACCTTGTTTAAGAACGTTAGTTTGCAAAAATTAATGTTTATTTACCATTATCGTATTATTTTCCCCTTTACTATCATTTCTACTTTCATCGGCTTCCACTAGTATGCAAGTTGATAAGAGATAAATTTTGGCACCTTCGGCTGAGAGTCTTGATACTATATTCTCCGAAATTTTGAGTTTACCTCGAATGCCTTTAGGCTTATTTTCTTGGATATTAGAGGTGCATTCGATAATGCATGGTGATCTGGTGTTTTTCATTTGCTTAAAGGTCTTAGAGTCCCAAGAATATATTTTATTTAATGAAGAGTTTCTTGCAGTTTCGTTCTGCTGAAATGACTGGTTAATATGAAGAAAAAATTTTATTTGCAGAAAGGATGTTCTCAAGGTTCTGTTTCTTGTTCTTTTATTTGGAATCTTATTATGAATGATTTGCTTTGTAATTTGAGAAAACTCCAAAACAGTCACCAAGTCGCTTTTGCAGATGATTTACTTGTACAATGTAAAAACATTAATGACGCCAGGTTTCATTCTCAGAATATTTTAAACTATATTTTTGATTGGTTAAAGTACAACAATCTTGTCGAAGTTATGATGATACATAAACTATCAATGTCGTTAACATTGATTTAACTCTCGGAAGCGAGTCTGTTTAAGAAGTGATGTTTATGAAATATTTAGGAATTATTGGGGACAATAATATACTGTGGAAACAAAACATTTCTTATATTTCCAGTAAGAATGAAAAAGTTCTTCTACGTCTACTGCAAATTTCAAGTTATGGGGCTAAAAGTGATGTTTTCAAACTGACTTATAATTTCCTGTCTCAAGAGCTCGGGGGAATTCTTTGAAGAAGAAATTAAATTGTAAAGCTCTTATAAGTGTTCGAAGAAGATTTTTTTCATCGCATTATTCGTGGTTACAGGACTGTTAGTTATGAGGCAGCTTTCTAGTCTTACGCCTATTTATTAAATAATCTTATTGATCTGGATGTTAGAGACAGACTTTCTAATAACAACCCTTACAATCCCTGAATGGGATACTTTCGTTTTTAAACTAGCCTCACCCTTCACTTGCGACAGTTGCTACTTATGATAATAATGTTTTTTAAGATTATAGAATCATTTGTTTCAAAGATGTTAGTAGGTTAAATGGAAAGGTTCGCCTTGCATTTGTTATTTATGAAGATGGCTGGGAGAATGTAGTTGTTCAATATAGTATACCAGATGTATGTTCTGTTTTTCAAGCCGAGCTTCTGAGCTTAAATATTACCGTTGTTATGTAGTGATTTTTGGTTAGTTTAGAATTATGGATTAATGTGTAGTTAATTGCAGTTATTTGTTAATTAATTATTGAGTGAGTAAATTATATGCATTAATTTATGCTTATTCTAAATTTTTTCTTCACGAATTGTATTGCTTATGTTATTGAATCAATTATTTTTATACGAGTTAAACAGAGTTCTCGTTCTTACGTTACGCGTTCGACAGTATTAGCCGTCGGGAGAAGGAGACAATGGGAAATCGGTTGTTTCTGCGTAATATTTGAAATTTAAAAATACTTCCTTTTTATTCACATGGTTGAAATTTATACCTCTTAAAGAGAAAAAAATTTACCCTTCTTATGAACCTACTTTCATGACTGTACGTCGCCCCGTTGGAGAATTATGCCCATTTAATTGCTAAAATTGTTGAATTTCGTGTCTAGAAATTTATTCTGCTATAAGCGCCGTTTTGAGCACTTTTCTCGTCAAGGTCATGTACTGCGTCCGGTTGCGTGGCAGGGGAGTGATAGGTTTGTCGCATTCTTTCCCTCACCCCTCCTTGTTGGCGAAGGGGGTGGCGAGGGTGGAACTTTTTTTGGTGTGAAGAAGGAAAAACTAAGTTTTCGCAGCACTGTTTTGTGTTTGGCGAGATTTGCATACTAATTCACCAAATTTGGTGATTTTCGAAAATTCTGGATTCTGGACGATTGAAATCGTCATGCAAGGCCATGCTCAGCCCTTTTTGCCTTGGATTCGCAGCGTTAGAAGCACGTTATTTTTTTCTTCCTCTGGAAGAGCCGGAGACGGAAAAGGGAGGAACCCTTAGGAAGATAAAGATGAACATCTAAAAAGAAAAAAAAATCACTTGAAGTTTACTCCTCCGCACTTTACCATCCCCGTGTTGGAGCCGAAAATGTTGTTTTTTCCTCATCGAATTACTACCATCAACTCGAGTACTACCATCAACTCCGGAAAAGGGAGGAACCCTTAGGAGCTCTTGTTTTGCTGCACGAATGCACTTTACCATCTTCATAGTGTCTGATCCAGGTGTCCAGATTTCTTGCCGGACTCCCTCGTTCAACATCTGCGAAGAGCTGGTTCGGCAGAGCCTTGTTCAACACCTGTTATGAATGGGACATCCGGAAAAAAAAATCTATAAGTTGAGTTAATGCTTAATTAAATTTTCAACGCTTCAAGTGAGTTCAACCTTTTGATTGTTAATTTCACCTGAAATTTAGTACAGCTTGCTACCTAAATTCCGTGAACATGTTTCCTAAGTAATATGGTAATTTAAAATTTTTTTAAGAGATTTGATTATTTGAAGTAAATTTTCCAGTGATGAATTATTAATGTAAGGAGTAATTATATGTGTGTTTAATTTCCAATTAAATTCTATTTAACTTTTAGTCAAGGTTTTTCTGCTGGATCTTAAATCCAGGCTGTGTATTTAAGCAACTGCTGCACTATTAATCTATTTAGGACTTTTAACCTTAACTTGGAATGTAATTAAAATTTATATATAATGAATTAAGACAGGATAGTAAATTTGTAAACTTATCTAAATTTTACCTTTTTACTTTAAGTTGTTACTATTTTTGGTTGAGAATTAACTTTAACTTTTGCTAATTAAGGAACGATTTAAAATTTAAATTCTACTTTACCTTTAATTGTGTAATTGAATGTAGGAATAAATGTAATCATTTTTCTCCAACGGGTCTACTTGAATATGTAATATTTTCTAACTGCCTAAGGGATTTGCTAAATTTATGTATGTAATTTTTACCTGAGTAAATTAAGAAATTTCTTGAACTAAGTAATCTCTATCAATATTGGTAAAGACACCATGCTCGGTGATTCATTAAATTCCTGTGTATTTTTATGCTGGCCAGCAGAGTTTGATAACTGCATATGAAAAGTTAATATTAATTTTTACGGTGTAAATTTTTGATTAATTCATCTCGGTGCATATTTGAAATTAGCAATATATATATTATAATTCTAAATGCATTATTTTAAATAGTTGTCACCTGAACACACCATAGATCTAGAAATTTAAGTTGAAAGATTGAGTGTCTTCCTTTAATGCTGCAATAAATATCCTTGGTTATATATATATATTTGATTCAGAGTTTTTCTTATGATGACTTGTGTGAATGTTTTTAACACCAGTACTCCTGCTTGGTCTTAGGGGTTGTTCGGGTTAGTAATACACAACGCAATGAATTATGGTTTTGATATTATTGTAGACAAATTATTGTAACAGTTAGTATTTAACATTTGGTACCACAACATCTGGTGCCGCGATATTAGCATATAACATCTGGTGACGTGACAAATAGTACGTAACACCGTTAAATGGATAAAACTCTTGTCGTAAGAATGAAACGTTTAAATATCTTATTTTCGCAGATTCACTTTCTTCTCTCTCTCTCTTCTACGTGATACATTATCGACTGAAAAACCTGGTGGTGGAAATTCACAGTATATTACATGTGATTGGACAAACTTCAAATATTCATTTTACCTATGTTCGAGGCTACAGTGATATTCTCGGTAATGAGAAGGCTGACCATTTGGCAAGCAAGCGAGTTACAGTGAAACTGATTGAATGGTGTGCTTCCAAGTCTTATTGGATGCATGCGGCTTGATAGAAAACTGTAGTTGATTAAAATGCTGAATATCTTGCTTCTTGCTTCTTCGAAGACCCAGTGGACAAAGAGATTTTTCCGAAGTGTTTTTTAACGATTTAAGTGTAAGCATTTTCAGCCGGATTATAAACTTACTCAGATTTTTACCGGTCATGGGAATTTTGGAATTTGCTTACTCGTTTCAATATTGTGACTAGTGGACGTTGTGCTTGCGGCGATGCTGTGGAAGATGTAGAACATATTATTTTGCATTGTAGGTTGGATGCGAGTGCCAGGAGTACATTTAAAGGGAGTTTAAGATAGCTATATATTTGCTGACCTCCTGTTTTTTATGATCCTGTTAGGAGCCTTTGCACTCTTGCACGACTTTATTTGTTGTTTGAACTTTTAGTATTATTATTTACATGATTGGATTTTTCATCTTTTATGTGTCATTGCATTATTTTGTGTAATGTCTACGTATGATTACGTTATATATTGATGTATTGTATTGTTGATTTATCATTTTTCCTTTGTATCCATATTATTTTTAATTATTTTTTCATTTTTATTATTATTACATTATGAGTAAGTTGGTTTATTTTCTTTTATGGAAGTATTAACATAGTTTATTATCCACGGTATATTTTAGTATTTCTATTATAGTAGTATTCGTATTTTATATCTTTCTTTGCTCTTTCCAGACCTAGGTATGATGCTTTTATTGTTGAATTGTATCTCCTTGTATTATTAGTATGTACTTACATCTGTAAGCCTCGTGGAATACTTCGTGGAACACGAGGAGTTTTTTTTCTTTTCTTAATTAGAAAAGTGTTTAATACGGTGTTTCCTTAAGTATATGGAATACTGATATTCGTCACTTACAAAGGAATGAATAAAAACAATAAAAATACTACGAGTTATATTTTCGTTTTTACCACTGCAAAACCATATTGGGAAATTTCATTAATCATGTTAAAGAAACTGAGCCGGATTTGAATCCAGGATTTTATTATTTGTTGATGAAAATAGATACCGATAATCGATGATCAGCTGCTTGCCAGTCTGTTTTAATATTAATCTGAAGAAAAAATATTTAACTATTCTATTTAAATAGTTTTCCTAGTCCTATTGCATGCATAAGAAATACTTATTCTCAGAATTGCAGATACATATAAGTTATTTCCTTTGTAATTTGCGATATACATAGATAGATATTTATATTAATAAATATTTTAAAATGAGCTTCAAGTATCCATCAGAATCATATTTTAAAATTATTATTTATAAATGCGCTTATCATGGCTGTTAATCTTACGAAAAGCATTTTCCTCTTTACTCAGGCAGACTGTATTCAAGTCGATGAGTCCAATGAATGGAATGATCAACCTGGTAAATCATTCCCAGTTTCAAACTGGGTGAATGGGCTGGCTGTATAAGCGGCAGTGAACTATGAAACTTTTAACAAAGGGCTCGTACATTATATTATGAGAAAAACGTACCAGCGTCTAATTAAATGCTCGGTACTGTCGCTAAATACAGGTAGTTTGACTTAGGATCGAATCGTAGCAAACGGACTGTCTACATGGTTGGTTTCCGTGTTTTTTCCCATGTGTAACATAGATAATAAACAGTTTCGTTAAAAAAGTCTCCATCTAGTTATCCCTCCCTATAGGCAGATATCCCTCGAGTTGTTTTGCCTTAATCAATCAACCTAAACTTAATTAAATGCTTCACTTCTTATAAAAACAACTAATAATTATATTAAAAATCACTATCTTTTCTATTCCCGCACATACACACTTTGTGTATGTATGTATATGTATATTACATAAACAAAAAAGTTTTTATAAAGGAAAATATATTATCATATATATAACTACACAGAGTGTGTATGCACTTGATGTTTAAAAAAAACTTCTTGACTATGTAACTCTTTAGGTAGTTAGTCTACGGTTCAAGTTTAAAAAATATATCGCATAAGATAAATTTACTGAGTATGACGAATTCGGAAAAATGATACTAGCAAAATATACGAAGCTTAAATTTTTGTATGATTCCCTTGTAGAATCATTTGGTTGTTTAGAAGTAGAAGAGATGTGAAGAATAAGTAATGCCCTCGCCGGGACTCGAACCACAGACCTCTGGAATACGCTCCTAACGTGGTGACCACTACACCACGAAGCCATGCCAAAGAGGCGGGAGAAATGCCTTATACCTTGTCAATGAAAATTTCAGTTATTAAATTTTTCCTAATCTTATTAAAAATCTTTTAGAAAACATGTTGGTAAATAAAACGCCAAATTTGCCCTATAAAACATTTTAGAAATGCTATAATTTAAACCACCTTCACTTGAAGCAACGACAGGCAGTGTATTACTAGCCTAAATATGCCTTTTGGTAAATATAAAATTTTCAGAATAGCCTCTCTAATAATGATTTCAAAATAGTACTTCTAAAGTAATGTCTTCCAACATAAGAGGTGTCTTTTCCAATTTCGTTCTCGAAAATTTAACAAACATAGCTACATATAGCAATAATTACACAGCCTTCCTTCAAATTGTAAATAATAATAGCTTGCGTAATTTTCGCCATATGCGGAAGGAATTTTTCCCACTGATTTGGCTGTGGAAAACACATTTTCTTTTCTAAGATTTGTGAAATTTTATTTAGAGCTGTAAGATTTATTTTAATTAACACGTTATTTCTTATAGTGATTATTTCCTGTACGTCTACTGTTCCGTTTACTTTAACAGAAAAGGTAAATTAAGAGAGTTTAATTAACTCTAAATTTAGAGACAGAGCTTAGACCCGGAGCATGATGATTCTGTTTTCTCCCTTCCTGAAGTACTGACTCGTGTAAGTAATATTTCACTTGCAGTAACGAGAGAAGGTATTTCAGCACGAAAACCACTTTGTAAGTCTTTAATATTTTGATTTAAATACTGAGTTACTAATGCAATAGTAGCGCAGTATTTACATCAAAATACAGTACACCTCCAATTAATCAAACTTCAACTATCCGAATTGCTTTAGATTAAAGAAAAACATTAAGACGGAAACGTACTGCGATTCGCAAAATAATGATTCTGTCTACGCGTCCTTCCCTCCGTGAAGCTAGCATAAACTCCGCGCAGACATTATTGGGATGATGAGTCAACGCCTCATAGTGCAGTTGTAGTATTGGCCACACTACTGTCGTCCATCGCAAGGTAGCCGGCTCGGCCCACCTGGTACAGTTCGTGTTGATTACTCAGTCAATGCGTCAGTGAATGTGGAATAGTTAGTGCGTCGTTGACCTGCTACAGTACTGTGACGGTACTCTTTTGCGTCGTACTTTATTTTGTTGAGTGCGTTTCGTCGTTCATCACGGCTTCTAGAAGAACACTTGTTGTGTTATTATTAGCGGATAAATAAAAATTATAGAGCAGTCAGATAAAGGAGTTACGGGTAAACAGTTGACTGAGACGTACGGTGTTGGGCAATCAGCGATTTCAGACATTAAAAGGAGGAAACCTACAATTTTAAACTTCGTGTGACTGTTTGAAAACGAAGATATAACTTTCTCAAGAAAATCAATGAAGGCAGCAACAAACAAAACTTTAGAAGATGTCGTTTTCAAGAGGTTTTGCAGCAACGTTCTATTGAAAAAAACATTTCGGGTCGATTCTTTGCGAAAAAGCTAAGATCTTAGCTCAAAAGCTTGGTTGTTCATCATTTAGAGTAAGTAACGGCTGGCTGAGAACTTTTAAGTGCAGCCATGGTGTCCGTGAATTAGATTTGAGTAGCGAGAAGTTATCAGCAGACTCTAAATCTGCATTAGTTTTTATAGAAAATTTTAAAATTGTAGTAGACTCCTACGATCTTGAGGTTTTGTACTACGCCGATGAAACCGATCTTGCTTGGAAAGCTCAGCCTAAAACCACTTTAGCATCTAAAAGGGAGTGTAGTGCTCCATATAGTTAAGATCGTGTTGCGGTGCTTACCTGTGCGAACTCTACGGGAAGTCATAAAATACCCTTTCTGTTGATAGAAAAGTCAAAACCCCAAGAGCATTTATAAATGTGGAAAAGCTTCCCCTCTTTAAAAATCAACCCAAGGCTTGGATGACTGAGCATTGTTTACTTGTTTACCGAGTGATACCATAAAATGTTCATCCCTAAAGTGAAAAAGGCACCAAACGTCTCTTAGAAAAGAAGACAGTAAAGTGTTTTTGACTGTTAATAATGCACCAACTCACCCCACCACAGAATTTTTGGAAAGAGGGAATGGCTAGTTTACAACAATCTTTCTACCGCCAAACGTCACAAGTTTGTTGCAACGAAAGGACCAGTCTGTTACCGAAACCATGAAACGCCATTACAGAAGACAACTTTTAAGAAAACCTCTGGTAGAGAGCAAAGGTGAAGGTGTGTTCGTTTACAACAAAAAAAATTGAAAGATTGAGCTTACATGATGGCGGAAGCTTGGAGCTTGGTTAAAGCAGTCACATTAGGACGTGTGTGAAAAAAGCTCAAAGACATATCAGTTAATGGACAGGAGGAAAAAATGGAAAAGGAAAAATAAGCTGAAGCAAAGAAAAGGGAAGAGACAGGAGAAGATGAGGATGGCGTGTTACTTGAGGAATCAAGAAACATTCTTTTGGAAATTCCTGGATGTTCAGACGTTAGCACTGAGGATACAGCAGATTGGATGGTGTGGGATTCGTTAGACTTTGGGTTTCAAATTTTAAATGATGATGAACGTACTGAAAGTGTGAGAGAAGAAAGTGTCGAGAAAGAAGATGACCTTAATGTCGAAGTTGAAGCAGACATGGGACCATCAGCTAGTCAAGCACTTTCGAGCCTTGAAACTGCGTTCAAGTGGATGGAGCGTCAGCCCGAGTGTGATCACATGCAACCTCTCATTAGTCAGCAGATGCGCCACTTGGCTGCCCGAAAATGGATTAAGACAGTCAAACAGCTTATTTTGACGAGATGTTCAGCAAGCAATGAATTTCAGCACTTGTAAGTACTGTACAGTACGCTATGTAACATGTACATAAAAGTGTTTCCTTTTCATTTTAATTAATTAAAACCTCTTTTACTTTAAAAATAAATTTGCAACATATAGTACATAACAGTAATTAATTAAAGTGTACGTGGACCCTTTCTTCGGAAAAAATTCGATTATCCGAATTTTTTTATTATCCAAATCGGGTTCGATCCCAATTAATTCGGATAATTGGAATTCTACTGTACTGTAATATTTTGATGTAAATACTGAGCTACTACTGCATTATCAGGCCGCAAGGAGTGGAATTTCAGTTTTGCCGTTGTCCTGTCGGGTTTTGTGGTAGTACTCTAAAATAAAATGGTTTAAAAGTCGTTCGATAGTCTAGTGATATTAATCAGTGTATATTAAATGTAATTGGACTATATCCTCATAAAACCAGCCATGTGGCGCAAAATATGATAGTCTTGTTGATTTGTTTATTAAATTGCAATCATGTGTTTATAAGCAGTCATTCAAGTGCAATTTAACTGAGTAATCGTTTTGAAACAAACTGCATATCTTCATATACGTTCTGTCACAAAAACAGTCTTACGAATAGATATTTGATGCATCTATATGAATAATAGACTGAAGTAAAGTTTTATTAGCTGCATTTCAAATAACCTTGTCTTTGCAAATTTAAATTTAAAATGATTTTCATTTACATCCTTTACATTTTTCTAAGAAATATGCTCCTATCAAAAACTCAGAATCTACATTTTGATGTGCAAATTACCTATTTAAATCATTAGGACCTTTATTAAATAAAATACCCGAATTTTACTTTTAATGAAACAAAGTTCTATTCATTTCGTTAATTAATTCATGACAAGGAATGTGTGAGTGTAAATGCATATTCATATTTAATTTATTAGATGCATATTAAAATAATTAGGTGCATATTTGTAATTAAATAATGTTTAACAAATATTAATTAGTTACCAAATAATTACCTTTGAAAGGTAGATCTTAGCATAAAAAATAAAGCATTAAAGGATAAAACTGCACAAACGTACAGAATGCTGGATAACCTGAACGACTGAATTTGACTTTACATCTAGCTTCCCCCAAAATTCGCAGAAGGAATTTAATAAATAAAGTATGGTGCACATAATGAATATTTTCCTCGAACCCTTTTGGTAAAGATCCATCTGAACATAATCGAAAAATAAATAGCAAAGCCACACAAATAGCTTACAGAAAGAAAAAATCTATTTCGCCATAATTTTTATTCGCCAAAAGAACGACAGAAGATATAGATCGGTTTACTATCGATTACTCTTATCCAAAACATTACTTTTATCGAGACAGTATAGCTAGACATCGTCCGATCGTTGTTGGGCATAATTCAGTTCTTCTTAGAAAAGACACCTACTCTGAATTCCTTTCTGAATAAAGGCACCTTACAAGACCTTTTATATACGAAACGTATGTAAAGCCATTGAACGTTTGACACATGAGATAAAGCTAATTTCAGTTGCATGCAGTGTAAAATATTATCTTATTTAACAGTTAGTCTACTTTCTTTAAAAGATCAATTAGATAATTTCATCATGCCATCTAGTTTTTCGTGGCAAATACGTTTGGAAATTTACAAGATATATTAAATATTTATAGCTTAAATACTATGTAAAAGCGTTCGTAAGATTAAAATTAGGCAAAATAGCAACCTTTTTAAGCACAGATTTTGAATAAAACTCCATCAATTTTGAAGGCGATCAAATACACGTCCTTCTTCTTCAGGAGAAAAATACTGAAAGATTTATTAAAGATTATTTTTTCCTCCTGAAAAAGCGGAACTCGTGTTTCATTACCTTCTAAATCGATAACGTTTTACTCAAACGCTATGCCCAAAACAAATTTATGATTTTCCTAACTTTAAATTTTACGTTGGCGTTTTCCTCTTCCACTTTGAATATTAATAAGGTTCTAATTTAATAGGTACTTTGCTCAAAATGTTCCTACATTTATACAAACTTATGTTCCTACATTTATACAAATTTATGTTCCTAGCTTTATACGAGAAACAAGTTCACAACAATGTAGCCAAAACAATTTGCTTTAAGAATTCAGATAAAAGCATTACACTCAGTTTTGTTGAAAACAAATTTTAGTCTAAACATCTGAATAATAATAAAACTACAGAATGCTTCTGTTAAGATAAAATGTTTTCTCCACTTAGTAAAGAGAGTAAGTTTGCGTAACACATTCAGAGAATTTTATCTTTCGTTGTGCATTATTTATACAAATTTGCTGCATTTTGCTTCATTCAGCATAAACTCGAAAAGAAATTCTGGGTACCACCAGTTTGATGACTATGACAACACAAAATCTTTATGTAATATAGCAGATTCTTTTGTATTTAGTCAAAGCTACTGTTTAGTAGTATACGGTATTTGTCAACGAAACTATCTTCTGTGAAGACACTAACAAAGTTAATCTGGATTACCCGACAGAGTCCGATAGGGGCATCAAGAAACAAAATTAGATTGGGTTACCCGACAGTGTCCGACAAAGACATTAACCAGCATGGTTAGGTTGGTTATACCGGACAGGCTCCAACAGCGACATTAAGCAACAAGCTTACGTTACCCGTCAAGACCCTTTGACGCCGAGAGATCGGAATGTGATAAATTTTAAATATTCACAGCAACAACTATGGGTGTATAAAAATCGCTTTTATTGCCGATGAGACCCATTGCACATCGGTCAACCTATACAACAGAATTTTATAAGAACACTGAGACCACTAGAGGCTAAGACAATTGAACATAAGCAAATCGACCCGAATTCTTTCCTAGACAAAGTGATGTCTAGTTGGTGAGACTGCTGACTTCAATACAGGTTCCTTTCTCTCCAAAGGAATTGAGCAGATAGTCCGTGTGTGTTTTAGCATTTCCATAAAGCCAAGTAAATTAGAAATAACTTTCCACATACTAAGAAGCAATTATTTTATGCATCTATAAATTTCATTCATTTAGAAAGAAATTCACTTCGACAGAAGAGTAGAGAAAGAAAATAAAAAAAACCTATTTTTAAAGAAGCTATTTTCAATATCTCAGTTATTTTCATGTTTCTAAATCCGAAGAAATTTGGAGGAATTTTATAAACTCTTGCACATATGCAATTTGCGTTAAGCTTACAATTTTTCCGTTAAGGGAATAAGTCTTCCAATTAGTTTCAAAAATCCATGTTTATTCACATTCAGTCTGTAGAAGTATTAGTGAAAGTTTCAGGTATTCATTAAAAATCATCCTTATTATTTATTATTAGTGTATACTAGCTAATTCATCAAGGAAATTTTCTGCTCAAATTATAAGGATTCTTTCTTTCTTTGACAAACAGAAAAATTTTCAAATAAAATGACCCTTTATCTACAAACTCATCTTAAAGCTAACAAAATGAAATTTCAGATATTTTCGTCCATCACAAAATGCGTTGTGTTCTAGAATTTTGCAATTGTATCACTTTGTTTTATAACTGAATAATGTCCATGGTTATTCAAACACATTTCCTTGTACAGACTATCATATTTGTCGGATCCGGGAAGAGGGAAAACTCAGCTATGCCTCTGCTGGGATTCGATTATGAATCCTGCACTTGCTACAGTCTGTTATTTTAAAACAGGCACGGTCATAGTGACCCTGTCCTTATTTACGATCGTAATATGTTCCTCATCACCACACACAGGGAATTAAGAGATTTCAGCAAATTAGAGAACTCGATCATTTTCCGCAGCAGTCGATGCAATGGTTCTTAGTCGCAGTTTTTGAAATGAATATTCTAAAATAAAAGCCGATAGTTGGACATACTAACCGCTTACAGCACGAGAGCACACAAGAGGGAATAGGTTCATTACTTATATTCTTTCTTCTTAAATGGCGACTGGAAAAAGACACGAAACGCAGTCAACTTAATTTAGATCCTTACTTGTTAATGTCCACCACTTTTAGTTCGCGCACCACTGTAGAAAAAATTAGATATTACGGAGCCTAGAAAAGTACTTTTCACTGCCACAAGCCGCAATAAAAGATGTGATAAGTGTTAATGCCCTATAATTTTAATAGCCCTTTGTTACTTCTTTGATACTAGAAATATTTGATATTATTCGTAAAAATGGGAATCTCTTCAGCTCTTTAATTAATGTTTCTTCTGTGTAATACCTTTTTTATTCATCAAAGAATTGTTTGTTTAAAATATTGATTTTTTAACATGAAAGAAGGTTTTATTACTTTCAGCAGAATTAATATCTAAATATTTAATTAATTAATTTTTTAAATTCTTACTCCCTTGTCTTTCACATAAACTCATTTTAATAAATAATTTTCCAATGAAAAGTAAATATGTTGCTTCACGATATATACAGAACCTAGCATTGCAAATGGTTGCTTATTCTTAGTAATGCTGCTGTCAAATAAATAAATAAATTCTATAAAACGTCTGCGTGAGATGCTCTGTAAATTAAATATGCATTCTAAGGCAATATTTCCCTATTTATATAATCAAAAAAACTCTCTAAAATGAAAGGAAATTTTGTAAAATCCTAACTAGAAATTTAATTTTAAGTTAAAAAAATAAATAATGAAACGTTAAAGAATTTAAATTTTGCATAAAAAACCCATAATAAAATGCTAGATTAGTTAAGCTCAAAAAACTTTATATTGCTTTAACATATAAAATAATATATATTAGACAATATACTAAAAGAGAATTCTCTCAAAATTTAGTTTCAAAACTAAACTGTTATTAAAACGGCAGACATTTAAATGATCAAATAAGATAAAAATTTTCTTTAAGTTTAAAAGTTTGCTAGCAAAGAATATTGCTTCGTATATAAATTTTGCAATAAAGACATTTATTTGAAAGAAATCTAAATTTTATTTTATTTATCGGCTGATACTATAGAAATAGTTAAGTATAATTAAAAAATATCTGAAAGCTTTCGTATTTTATATTACGCTCGAAGGGGAGTTTTTTTTGTGTTACCTTTATATATAACATTATATATAAAAATATTTATTTGTAACGGTTTGCGGCTGAAGTGTGCCATGCAGATTCTTATTAAAAACGATGAAGTTACATAAAAACAGTTAATTTACGTTTTTCTCTTCTTCTTCTTCGTACGTACGGTAAGGGTTCGTGGTTTTGGAGTGTATAACGACGACGACACTTGATGAAATATCAAAACACCCTTTATTGGCCAGTATTTTCAAGACAGTTCCAAAATCACGCTTACAATCGTCGAAGAACAACTATAAACACGCTGAGACAATCAACGACACAGCCTTCAGACTATCAAGCTATAACGGTGCAGAGAGCTTCACGGCAAAGCACCAGAGTACTGCTCCCGACCCTGCTCAGCCGTTCTCGGAACTCTACGTACTCTTGAGGAGACTCTCCACTCTGCAACTCGCGATGCACTCGACGATACACTAGAGTACGGCTCCCGACTCGGTTCACTCGTTCCCGGAGTTGAACACACTCTGAGATGAAACTCGACGATGCTCTAAGAGCTCTCTCGATGCACTCGACGACCAGCTCGTCTACAAGACACTCGCTCACTGACTGACTATCAAATCGCTAGACGAGACACTAACTTTGCACTGACTCTCCCGTCGCGTACCAGCAGGGTTTATATAGCTTTTGGCTTGTGTTCGAGAACATTCTGGGCTAAACCACTAAGCATTCGTTCCAGAAGGTTCTCCATCTATCCACGCCATATCGCCAATTTTGTCGCCAAATGGGCGACTTCCCATTTTCTTGCAACCCTAAACCTGCTTTGCGGGGAAGCTTTCTTACCGCACCTGGACATTTCGCAGCAATATCAAACGTATTTAATATTTCAGATAATATTTAACATTCTCGTTTTTAAAATAGAGGTCTATCCGGAATTAAAAATTACTGTTTAAAGACATGCAGATTTACTTGCTATACTATTTAGAAAATAATGGTTCATCCTCATTGTTTTATGAAGTAAGCAAATATTAGTTATCTCTTAAAAAGTATGTGAGAATATATCAGTTCTAAAACATATGTGAGCATATTTTGTAATTTCTGATGATGCAAATATAACGAGGTACAATTCAGTACACGGAACATAATTCAGAATTATTTTGTTCATAGTTCTAAAACTCTTGGCAGTCGTGCTGCCTGCATGGATATTTTCATGGTTTTCTCCATATGTAACGTAAACATAACCAACTTTAATAACTTTCATTAAACTATTCTTCATGAAGAACCTGCAGAGACATTAGGTATTTTTTGAAAGCGGAAGAGAGGAAAAAAAATTAGCACTGCCGTCGCCAGGACTCGAACCTCGGACCTCTCGAATACGCGCCGAGCATGCTGACCACTACATCACAAAGGCTTGCTAAGAAACCGGGAGAAATACTTTAAATACTACCCCTTTGAAAGGGCGACTGGGGATTAGAGGATCAAATCTCCAAATGCTGGTGGTGGAGAAAAATCAATCATCACCACCTTTTTTTGGTTCGGGTCCACTGCAGAAACATTAGGTATTTTTTGAAAGCAGAAGAGAGGAAAAAGATGAGCAATGCCATCGCCGGAACTTGAACCTCTCGAATACGCACCGAGTGTGCTGACCAGTACACCACGAAAGCATGCTAAGAAAGCGGGAAAAATACTTTATAAACCTTTTCCTTTAGACAGGTACCCTTGCGTCTTCTCGGTAATATATTAAGTCTAAAACTCAAGAATATTCTAATATAAAGTAGACAAAACAATTAAGTGATTTTTTAGCAAGATAGGAAAGCAGAAATTCATTAAAAATGTTACCTAATGACATTCTTGGAATATAACGTTATTTATAGCAACACTCTCGAATTATTACTCATATAGCTATAATGGCATTTATTCAGCCTGATCACAGCAAAATTTCTTTAAAATAGAATTCTGTTTTTAATTTTCAGAGAACTCGTTTCTCAACAGAATTATGGAAGCAAACATAAAATTCGTATTTACAAGAATTATTATTAAAAGGAATTAGTAAAAGCCAAATTTAAAGAGTAGGGTGAACTACAAAAAGACATTTATTTTCGACGCTTTTGGAGCTGAGTCTTTTGTTTCCGATCTTTGAAGTAAAGCAAGTAATTCATCATGTGCTACTTCATTATAATTGCAACTTGACCAGCGACAAACAAATTATATTATTGTTTGTAAAAAATTATATTCTAAAGTAAATGTAAATGAAAACATAAATAGCTAAAACCTTCTAGACGCAGTATTTGTTTTCCAAAGACTGATAAAGAAGAGAGAAATGCCGGAATTTTAAGAAAGTTTGGTTGACATGGCAAAAATATTCTATCTTTGGTACGCGAATAAATATCGACGTCAGCATAGCTCAAGGGACTTGGGAGGACGTCGAAAACATCAGAAATTCTGGCAAAAATATGATGATATTAATAATCTTTCTTGGAGGTTCATAATTCTAGATGTAAATATATTGAAGACCAGATTTTGTTTTTGATTTGTTTTTGATCCCACTGTAGAGTCATTAGGTTATTTGGTTGCAGGAGATGGGAATTGTCCTGCAGTGCTCTGCAGGAGCGATTGATTATTCATAGATAATAAATAATTATTTTAAATGGTGACTTAGAATTATTTTTTTCTCATCTTTCTCTGAATTTCTGTTTTAATACCTAATGGCCAATGGACTATCTAACTCTGTCAACGAGTTATCCTCCTGGGCAAAAGATACGAAAACAAGTACAGCATTTGAATACACGCAAAATTTATTCAACCATAACTCGTGGTACAGAACTTAAAAGAAACTGCAGAAAACAAAGATCCGACATGGAGACCCAAAAAGAGATCTGAACCTGTAGAGACATTAGGAATTTTTTCGAAGCAAGAGAGATGAAAAAGTGAGCAATGACCTTGCCGGGACTTGAACCACGGACCTCTGGAGTACGCGCCAAGCGTGCTGACCACTACATGACGAAAGCATGCTAAGAAGGCGGAAGAAATACCCTATATACTGCCTCTTTTAAAAGGCGACTGGGGATTAGAGGACCCAGTCGCCAAATCCTGGTGATGGAGAATAATCATCCACCACATGTTTTTTATTTCGGGCGCTACTGTAGAATTATTAGAATATTTGAATGTCAGGAAACGGAAGACATGATCAATGCTCTCCCCGGGACTCAAACCACGGACCTCTCGAATGCGCGCCGACTGTCCTGACCACTACACCACGAAGGCATGCTGAGAAGGCGGGAGTAAGGAGGAGGTTATAAAGTAAGCCAAACAAACAAACATAGTAAATTTCATTTGAAACTCTGACAGATACTCAGTTATTTGGCAGAAAGTTCATAAGCCCCGAACATTTTTTCCTCAGCAAAACCTGGTTCACTGCAACAGCCATGAAAGGCTTGGATCATTTGTTCCTAAGCAGCAGGTGGTGCAGAAAACAACATCCCATATTTAACGTACTTCCAGGTGATTTAAATTTGCGTAACTTTCTGGCTGAATGCGACGTAAATTTTTGAGGAATGGCAGATAGGACGGTAAAAGGCTTTAAACCTAACATTTGTAGAACTTAAAAGTAATTGCTACAATTTTATTAGATTTTAATGTACTAGTAATTCAAAAGTAATAGAAGTAAAAGTTTAATAATTTGAAAGCATAGAAAGAAGCACGATGAGTTTTCAAAGAAATGAACCTACATCATGAAATTTTATTAATAAGAAAAAGTTTTACAGCTGGATTAGTTACATTTCTTACTTACAGATTTTGCTTCAGTTCTGTCAAACATTCGTATAGTGGCGTTGCACAGTTCGCCACGCAGCTAGGGTTAAAAATGTTCAATGTAATGGACGCCATTCACGAGAACGGCCATTAGACGAGATAGAATACTCTGCACTACATCTTAAAGCGTTCAACTGTAATTCCCAACGCAAGATGGTGACTAACTTCTTTCAATATGGCTAATATGTCTTCCGACCGCTGTATATACACTCACGTTTGTGAAAATTGCAACACCATGAAGGACTTACGCGAGTGAGCTGAAATTTTCAGGAAATGCAAAGTAGCGCATGATATGCAAATGATTAGAATTGCAAATCCGTAGCGCATGCGTATGCTGAGCAGCGCCCTCTGAACGGCTGATGGATCCGAATAAATAGACGGCTGTAGCGAGGCGTGTATGGTTATCGGTGGTTATCTGCTAGTGGTAAACGTTAACTCAATCTGTACTTATGCCTCGTCGACGAAAGAGAGCGAGATTTGAACAACTTACAAAGTTTGAACGAGGGAGAATCATCGGCCTTCGTGAAGCTGGATTGTCGTATCGTGCAGTAGCCTCTCGTGTGCAGCGTAACAGCAGCACAGTGATGCGCGTTTGGAAGCAGTGGACGGACGAGTGTCGGACAACTCGGAAATCCGGGAGTGGACCCCGAAATGTGACGTCAGCTCGCGATGATAGACACCTGGTCCGCATGGCGCGGACGGACCGTACAGCTTCCTCTAGACAATTGGCAGCACTGTGGTCAATAGCTACAGGTGTTTCATTGTGTGCTTCATCAATTCGTAGACGTCTGCTGCAGTGTGGACTGCGCGCACGGACTCCTTTATACAGGATCCCCCTAACGCACGACCATCGCCGCCTGCGGCTACAATGGGCCAATCAGCATAGAGACTGGCGTGCTGATTGGCAGCATGTCGTGTTTTCTGACGAATCCCGCTTTAATTTGTGGTACCATGATGGCCGCATTCGTGTCAGACGCTATGCCGGTGAACGCCACCTTCCGGAGTGCATTATCGA
Organism: Stegodyphus mimosarum; assembly: GCA_000611955.2. Classification (NCBI taxonomy): domain Eukaryota; kingdom Metazoa; phylum Arthropoda; class Arachnida; order Araneae; family Eresidae; genus Stegodyphus; species Stegodyphus mimosarum. The sequence continues at coordinate 226,271 of KK117194.1, forward strand.
ACGCCACAGTGGACGAACACCCGGAGTTATGGTCTGGGGCGCCATAGCATATCATAGACGATCTCAATTGCTACGAATTGTGGGCAATCTGAACAGCAACCGGTATATCCGTGAAGTTCTACAGCCCGAAGCTGTTCCCTTCCTTCAAAGCTTGCCAGGCGCTGTATTTCAACAGGACAATGCCCGCCCTCATACTGCTCGGATTGTTAAATCCTTCTTTGCAGCGCAGCAGGTACAGCTTCTTCCTTGGCCTGCGTGTTCCCCGGATATGTCGCCAATTGAACATGTGTGGGATGTCATTGGTCGGCGTCTTGCTCGTGATCCTCGTCCTGTTGCGTCTGCAGACGAACTTTGGGTACGCGTACAAACGATATGGAATGCTCTTCCTCAGTCAGACATTCAAACTTTGTTTGACTCCATGCCACGTCGTGTAGCAGCACTTATTGCGGCGCGTGGTGGCCACACAAAATACTGATTCTGATCTCTTGTTCTTGTTTGTTTGCTTTGAACATTTAATCATTTATTTGTACCACTACCACTCAACTGTGTATTAAATTGCATTCAATTATGACGATTCCTTCTTGGTGTTGCAATTTTCACAAACGTGAGTGTACTATACGATTTCAAGTTAAAATGTAATTATTCTGGTAATCACATTTTTGGTTTGAAAAAACTCTTATGTCTTATTCTGCATTTTTTTGAAACCCCCATCGTGTTACTATCTATATTTTTCAATTTATTCAATCTTTACGTTTGTAGAGACATTAGGTTATTTGAAAGCAAGACATGTGAAAAATGATCAATGCGTTCGCCGGGACTCGAACCACGGACCTCTCGAATACGCGCCGAGCTTGCTGACCACTACACCACGAAGGCGGGAGAAATGCCTTATATACTTCCCCTTTTAAAGGGCGACTGGGGAAGAGGGGACCCACTAGCCAAATCCTGTTGATGGAGAATCATCATCCGCCACCTTTTTTAGTTCGGGCCCCACTGTAGAGTCATTAGGTTATTTGGTTGCAAGGGATGGGAAAAATGATGAATGCCCTCGCCGGGACTCGAACCACGGACCTCTAGAATACGCGCCGAACGTCCTGACCACTACACCCCGAAGGCATGCCAAGAAAGCCGGAGAAACACCTTATGCGTTTTCTGTTGTTTTTGGATCACTTTGTGCTCTTAATATTGGCCACACTGGTAATGATTTAAAGCAACCAAATGTTTAGAATTACTTTTCTTTCATACTTACTTAATAATGAAAAGACCCACGCCATTTTATCTTTCATTTGGAAATGTCAGAATATACAATTCAGAGGTAGTTTGCATTTCAGATTTAGTTTAACCTAATTAGCTATCAGCGATTTAAAAACATAATCACAACTAGTTTGTACATAGTTTGCCCTATGGCGACTCTGTAATATTTCCCAATTTTATAGTCATCAGGCAGGCAAAAGGCAAAATTTAAACCCGAAATTTTCGATATCCTGAAATAACTTATGTGTGATAAGAGCTTTAGAGTTTTTTAATTAAAGTACAAACTGCAACAACTTACCTTTCTTTATATACCTTTCTTTATATTTCTTTACATAAATTTTTTAGCACACAAGGGTTACATATCAGCGTCGTTGTATCGACATTATAATTTCCTTCACTAAGTTTGATTATATTTAAAACCGCATTTCACTCAGAATACTCAAGCCAGTATTTCTAAGAAGCAAATAAAATATTACATAAAAGGAGATATTTTTAATTTTTACCGTGATGAAATATATGCATTAATTTTCATCACCTCCAAAGACGTAAAATCGCGTGCCGATAGACATAAGGTTCTTAAAATAAAAAACATATACAGCAATTGAATTAAATTAACTTTAAAATTATCCACTCTCATTAAAGTTTTGTAGCAATTAATCCTATAAAGTATAAATTTAATACTTTTGTCTGAAACATTCTGTATAGAGTGCGGCAATAGTTATATATGGCAGTTTGTGGACTTTTTAAGGGAACTTCTGACATTAGAAAGTCAGTATATGATACTAAGATAAAAGGACTTCCTACTTGCATCATATATTTAGGATTCAGTATTCCTGAATTCGGAAATTGGGCAGCTTATATACTCGCATACATTAATTAGATGGAATTTGAATTCAAATAATTCAGTTAAATTTATCTAAAGATCTCACATAACGCATTTAAATTTTCAACCCGCTTCAACCCATGATTTACGATTATGTATTTATTATTAATTTCCAACTATATACTTCCAGAAGTACCACTGCACTTAATATATGGAGAAATAAAAATTCTGTATATAAAGCATATCTCCAGAAACTTTTGATGAACGCTTATTGTTCAAAAATGAAGTTTTGTAAGCCAAGGCATTAGCACTTAAATGGTGAACAATATGCAGGCTTTCAGATAAGATGTATGCAAACAGGTTAACTCAAGCTGTCATTCTCAACTTTTATCCCGAAACAGAATTATCTGAGCCATGCACTGGCTCCTGATAACTCAGTGGACGAGATTATAGTTTATCTGCGGAACAGGAAGACTCTGAGCTCAAATCCCCACGGGGCAATTGTTTTGGTTCAAATGATCAACGGATAGTCATTAGAGCAGAGTTATTACAACCTGTTCAAATATGATACGGTTTAAAAAGATACGCCCACTTTATACTTTTTAAGCAATTGAATATACAATCAGTAGAAAACACTTGTGTTTCAGTCTTTAATAAGAACAACTGATTAAGCAACAGAATAAGTTTTCTGTCAGTTCTACATTTTCTAAAGAGTTAGAAGAAATTTAATTCAGAAAGGCTTTTGTTTTCCGCAACTCTCAATAATCTAAGAGAATGTTATAGATTTTAAACAAAAATATGATGCAAATTAGCCCGAAATTTGTGTTTGATACAATGGTTAACTTCGAGAGAAACAGAAAATGTGTTTAAGAGAAATAGAAAATGTGTTCTGCTCAAATGCTTAATATACTAGAGGAATGTCTGATAATTTATTACTGTCAGCAAATTCTAATATTCGATTAATAATTATAGTTTAAACTAATGAGAAAATCTAGCTTGAAAATGTAGTAAATTCTGCTTTTTCATTAGTCCGAATTCAGTTAAAAAGATGAAAGAGCTTAAGAAAATACTTTCCATATGCTCTTGTAGTGCGACGATTAGATATTAATGAGGCATACAGAAGATTTCATGATAGATTTCAGGTTAGAGCACAGTTTATTTCTAGTACATTTTGTTCCTAAACCTCTCCTGTTCTGTGGTATAAAGATATAGGTCAAAACTGTAAGGACAAAGGTCAAAAATTAATTTTAGATATTTTTCCTTTTATTTTATACTATACGAAATTTAAAAGAGCTACTTAAATCCAGAAATTGAGCTCCGAGTTTCTCATAACGAGAAGATTTCTCGGGTAGAACATTATGAGCAAATCTTCCTACATTGGCTAGCTCTTTAATTAAATGCATGTTTCTAATTTTAATACGCACGAAGAATTCTCGACAATGTAAAACACCCCAAGAAGCATTGCATGGCAACAGTTAAGGTGATACCTAGTATATAGTGGAATTATAAGGAGTTTAGGGAGAGAGATAACACAGACGCTTTGTTATGTGTTACGAGAAAGCGGCTTATGGCCAAATACAGTTGGCTTTAGTTGATATATAATCGTAATTTAACAATGTGGATATGATCTCAAAATACTATATCTCAAGCTACAATTATAGAAGTGTGGGTTGTTGTTGAATTAACTGAGAGCTTCAAATATGCAAGATGATGGAAATAAATATGCTGCGCATTTATTGTGACACTTACAGCTCAAAGAACACTACAAATAAGTTTTTCAAGATAAATTGAACTCCTGATTACGTAATTATCGTAACAAAATACTTTTAGGACTAATGTAATATGTAATGCTATATTTAAATGCGTTTCTTAGAAAAGATGGATATTTAAAGAAAAAACGTGAAAGCAAAATTAATCCACTTGCATTAATATTATGTAAACAAGGAAAACAAATCTAATAAAGATAAGTGATCGAGACAAGAACTATTATTCGAGTCTTGTTTAAATTATAAATAAAGTTTTCTGCTTTGGTACCGGTTACCTTAATCTTTTTACTAAGAGTACATACGCAAATAATTTCTTTTTAACGAGATTCTAAACTTCTAGAGAAAGTATTTCTCAGGGTCATAAATACTAAGCTTTCTAGAAACTGAAATGCGTCTTCATTCATGAGAAGCCTTGAAGTGACGATACGTCTGAGAAGCTCATTACATTCTCCATTTGGTTTGCGAACACTCAAATTTATTAAAAATTATACCTATTATAAATCGACGCTCAAGTTGTTTGAACAAAACACATTTGCAGTCTAGCCACTGTCTGGATTGTAAGACGAAGAGTGAAATTACTCCGTACCATATGTGAATTTACTCTGAGGTCTCAGCAATAAATATTCTGAATTCTTTCCCCGCGAAATTTTATGAAATAATTTTTACGGCACCATTTCGAAGAATGAAGACCCTTCATTTGAAAATGTAGGCTCTGAATTTGGTGCTTGGATTCCAGCACGAAATTTACCGCTTCAATTTCTGAAATTTGGTTTTCTCATTTTACGATACTTTAACAAATCCTTATCAATTCGTTTTAGAATTTAACAATAGTTAAAAGTTCAGCTCTAGTGTCAAAATAAACTTCTTTTCATGCATAATAATACAGAATTAATCGCATAGATTAATACATTTTCAACAGCATAACATTTTAAGAATCCCACGATTTATGATAGTCATTTTGTTTCATTAAAAATAAAATAAATTTTGAAAATTTTCAGCTGTTTACTTTACTTACAGTTATGTTAAGAACTAAATAAAATTTTATATTTATTACTACATTAAACTACTAATTTAGACTGTACCTCAATCTGCAGATCTTTCTATTTTTCAGAAAAAAATTCATTTCTAAATTGCTTTGTTTATTTTTTTATGGCTTCAAAACACATTCACAACGAAAACGCAATAAAAATAATATTAGGAAGTCGTATTAGAGTTATAAATCATAAAATAAAACTAGGCATAATAAATATTAAAAAATTAAAAAACAACAGCTATTAAGGTTTTGTTTGAAATTTGAAAATAAGAAGGATAATAAATACTTTTTGTTAGCACACATGTTCTCCTTATGAAATGCTTTTCTTTTCTAGTTCCTTCAACACCAATCTACATATTTCAAGTATGAGAATTTATTTGCCTGTGACATCACTAATGTTCTATTTAAATTAGGCGAAATTTAGTCTTAATTGGAGTAATTGTATAGATTTTCAATAAAGGGGTGATTAGAAGGGAAGCATACAAAAGAGTTTCATTTTAAACAAGAACATGCTTATCTCCTTGCAATGTTCTTTAAGCCAATAGGAATGTTTTATTTGTGACAAGAACATCCTTATCTCAAAGAGGAGAAACAATCTGAGGACTGAATAATATTCTGAAGTGAAATTTTCATGATGTATATATAACTCAAAGGCTAACTTTTGAGTGTGAATTTTGAAGCATGATGGAAGAGTAAGAAGACTTTTCACGCGCTGAAAGGTAAGTAAATAAATTTACCCGACTCTGAAAGATTAACGTCAAAATCTTGACTAATGTTTGACGCGGAGAGAGAGTCATCTATCAAAGTAGGTGCCCTTATCAGTTTTTGTTCCTGGGGCTATTGATCTGCTGGGGGGAAAATTCTCCTTACATCCAATAAAAACGTATTTTTGAGAAGGGGAGGGAAAAGAGTATTTCCTGTTCTTTCTTTTCAGGTCAGGTACTCAATATAAACCACTTTAAACCCAACCTATGGTTTGGTAAATTGAAATAGAATAGTGATACTGCGAAGTTTCTCTCTAGATCAAAAAAGAGGGGTTTGTTGTAAAGCAAACAAATGCAGAAAACTCTTTTTCCATCGACTGCCAATTGTTGCCTGCATCTCAAGATGTTTCTTTTTAGACCTATTGAAAACCTGGGTATAAGGATATACATTTTATTTGTAGTCATTTCTAAAAGAAATTTCTTTCTGGAAACATGTTGAACAGCAAATGATTTAACAGCGTCCCCCTTATCTAACACTGAGGAATACTAAATTGACAAACCGGTATTTCTAATAAAGCTTAGTATATAGGGGAATTAAAAATAACAAAAGTTTATTGTATTTATAGCTTTCAGTAAGAGAGAATAAATTTAAAACTCTATAAACCTGAAAGCTGCAAAAAACTTGCTCACTTTTATACCTAAAAGTTTTGCTATACTGATTAAATTTATGAGATTATTATTATTAGTAGTATTAGTATTTTAATTAATATATTTTAGTGTAATTTTTACGGTAGCCCAGTGTTTTCTTGCAATATTCACCATTGTGGGGTTCCACCCTTTTATTTAACAGTTAATAGGAACCCTTTTACACCGATAAGCGAATAATAGCTGTAGTGTGTGAACAGAGACATAAGACTCAAGAAGAGTTAATTACCCTTTATTGCTCAAAATAAGAATAAGCACAGTCGGCTCCTATTTCAGAGCATACAGCAAAGCCTCTTCTTCGGCTTGAACTCAAATTAATAAGAATTAAAGCTTAACTAATACTTAACTAAAAGATATAGCCGAAGCTATCATGATTCTAAGTAGTTGGCCCCTAAATCGCAATTACGTGGGCGAAACTATCAAGGGCCTGAAGTACGGCTGAGCGTAGTAATAACTTAGAGAGAGACGTAGCAAAAGGCAAACTCGTGCTAATCAGAAACTCTGGCTCTCTAACAAAGTCAGTGAAACATCGACTTAAATACTACTCTTACTCATTTGCATTAAACGCGTTTCTGAAAATACATTCTGGTAAGGAATTGCAAGCTGAAGCTAGAAGAGATAGGAGAGGTGCATAAACTTAAAATAACTGTTATAAAATTAGGATAAACCTTACAACATGAATGGTATAAAAAAAAGCTCTGAACCTTTATTTCAGAGTTATAGATATCAAGACTACTTCTTGCAGTAACTAACAGAGCTAACATCCACGGCTGAGAATTGTTACCCATCACACTTATTGCTGTACAAGAACAGCAGTTTTATTCAAGAAGTTTTCTCCATGAACAATGAAAACGATCAATAATAGTTCTGTAGGTTGTTTACTAAGCAAAACAAGTTAAGAACCAGTACAAATTTCCTGGTGATTTTCCCTTGTTATGGTGCTGACTGGATTAATTTGTTTGTTGTCACTTTTGCCTTTAGTTTAGCTACTGTTTGTCCAGGAGGGAACAGTAGCTAAATAGTAGTGCTGAGGAAGAAACGCTTTTTATCTTAAAAGTTTTATTAAAAATTTTCAGTATATGAGTATTTTTTGTTAGCTTCAAATGCTCTTTTCACTTAAGTATTAATTTTAGGAATGAGATATCCACAATCCAGATCACTGATACATAGCATCTTTTATTAGGCAATTCAAGTTTACTTTTGTAATGTGCCAAATACATTCGAATCTAGGCCTCAGACAACAGACAATTATTCATTTGCTGTTATTGCATTGTTATGCGTGGGCAAGTTAAACATACCTTATGTAAATTTTATTGGATACAGAAAGTTTCCTAAAATTAAATTCAGATCTCACACTCAAGCAATGTAATTGTCACGTAATAACAATCAGGCTAGTATTTCGGATATTGACCCTTATATGGTTATTGACGTAGGTGCGGGATTATTGCAGCGCATTTCATTTGACACATACATAGAGTTGACCAATTATGCTCTTCACATTCATTTTAGCAGCTAGGCTTAGCTGGGCTTGCATTATTTTCGTCTTAATTTCCCTTAATCGCGAATTTTTTAGCTTAATTCTCAGTAATTGTAAGTTAGTTATTTCAGGATACTCACAAGATACACGTTTCAACTAATTGTATGCAGTTTTAGACAGATTTTGGAATTATACTACTAATTAAACTACTAACAATGAAATATTTTACTATTAACTGCACATCGTGCGCACGTTCACCCCTTTCTCATCCGCATAATAAAGATATTTTATAAAAGATAATGAATACTTTCTTCGAAATTCTGTGGACTGCATGAAATTGAAAAAAATTATACTACACCAGTTACAGCTTTGCCTACCTATGTTTTCACTTGAGGTAATGAGAGCGCCTATATATATTTGCATTTGTATATATTTGTATATATGACCACTACCTTCGTGGTGTAGTGGTCAGCACGCTCGGCGCGTGTTCGAGAGGTCCGTGGTTCGAGTACCGGCCAGGGCATTTCTCATTTCTCATGTCTCCTGCTCCCAAAACATACCTACTGTCACTACACTGGCGCCCGAACTAAAAAAAGGTGGTGGATGATGCTCCACCACCAGGATTTGGCGATTGGGTCCCCTAATCTCCAGTCGCCTTTTAAAAGGAGAGTATAAAAGATATATCTCCCGTCTCCTTAGCATGCCTTCGTGGTGTACTGGTCAGAATTCTCGCCGCGTATTCGATAGGTCCGCGGTTCGAGTCCCGGCGAGGGCATTGCTCATTTCTCACTTCTCCAGCATCGAAATAACCTACTATCTCTACAGTGGCGCCGAACTAAAAGGGGGTGGATGATGATTCTCCACCACCAGGATTTGGCGATAAGATCCCCTAATCCCCAGTGGCCCTTTAAAAGGGGGAGTATATTAGGTATTTCTCCCGCCTTCTTCACATGCCTTCGTGGTGTAGTGATCAGCACGCTTGGGGCGAATTCGAGAGGTCCGTGGTTCGAGTCGCGGCGAGGGCATTGCTCATTTTTCATGTCTCCTGCTTTCAAAAAATACTTAATGTCGTTACAAGCTCATATGTGCTTTAGTGTCTGGAATTATTGAAATAACATGGTTTTTAAAACTAGATATTTTCTGACTGAGTTTCCGTATCGTTTGCATCATTCAAGTACTTAAGTGCTAAGATATAACTGTTGTTTTTAAATTACTTGAATCCTTGACATTCATTTTTCACCAGTTATAAGCTGAAAATCGGAATATATCTTGTTTAATTTACCGTATCTCCATTTTAGTTACATTTTAAAACATCTAACACATTTTCAATTTCTACTATAAAACTATCTTTCTGAAAAAGTCGTTTTTGTTGTGAATAATCTTGCTTGTCTGATCTATCAGAACAAGCTCACGAATTTTATCATATCAAAGAGTACAGGACTGCGTCTGTCTTTGGCAACAGCCCTTGGGCACCATACAGGTGACACTATATGTCCGGTTCGAGAGAGCTTCTCGGAGGGGGAGGTTCAAGGGTCTTCCAACCCTTTTTACCTACCACCAAGCCACACGAGAGAACGTTCGCACAATACATTTAGAGCGCCATGCAGCTTTAGTATATATTTACAATATCCATGCCTTCTTCAGAATTCGAACTCGGGCGGGCCTTTCGATACGGTAGTCAAGAGTCACTAACAACTATCCCGTTCGGCGGCTGAAAAAATCGTTTTTTTATCGATATATACTTGGCAATTTGACTTATCGGTCTTTCGTTCTTATTTTGATTCGATTGATATATTTATCTATACATCTAAAAATTTACATTTATCATAATTTCTTCTGGAAATATTTCCTCTCATCTGCTGTAAAGGAAAAAATTTCTCTATTAATCTTGCGTCCTTATATACTATTATAATTTTTGATTGCAAGTCTTTATTCTGATTCTTGCAGCATTAAATTCTCCGCAAGTAACATATTCATACATAAAAGTTTTTAACTAATTTACCTCCAAAGGCTACTATTTTTCATCCAAATTATGCACTGATTTACCATTTGATACTATATGTTTTAATAATTCATGTACTTTGATTATTTGTAATTACAGTTCTTTAATAACGTTTGTTTTTGATACCCATCTCGTACTTGTATTACTTATTTTGAAAACAGGAACACCGTTATTAGAAATAAGAATAACATGTTTAATTTAACAGTGGCTAATAGGCAACAACATTGGTTTATATATCTATGTGTAGAAAATGTTTTAGCTCCTATTGTCTGTAACGGGAAAATCCTAAACTTTAACACGAGCTGTAGATTCTCTATAAAATGTTTGAAGTAAATTTTGACCGCAACTGGTTTATCAATGATCAAAATCGGTAATAACTCCTAATTTACACTAATGATCCTATGTAGATGGTAACACTGATGTAAACGGAATAGGTAACTCTTGTTTTGGAATGTTTCTCAGATCCTTCTCGTGTGTAACTTGAATACGAGGTATTTTCCTTTAAATTCCTCCACGGAAGTTTTCTTCCTAAAGCAGATACCCTGGCATCCTTTACTCTAATCTATTAATCAGTGAAACAGACTTTAATATTTGTACTCCTTTCATTATTCAAGTGAATTGCAAAAAAGGCTGAGTGTGAGCAGAACGCTTATCTCAAATTATACGCCAGCTAAATCTAATTTAAGTTTGGCAATAGAAGATTTGTAAGATAATATTTTTGCGTGTGATCGTTCTCACAATACCCTATAATATAAGCACAATTTAAAAATTAATAAGATTTACAGATGCTTTACTTTTACCTCTCTTCATTAATTCAGCTCAGGGGACTTTAATGTGTCAAATTTCGTGCATATGTTAGGTGTTGGTGATTAATGTTTATCCGAAATAGTAAACAAGTCTGTCACCTGGTCTAACTGGTTTTGATGCTTAATTTAAGTATTTTTAAATCAACAGCGTTATGGCGTGCGTTTGTTTATATTTTTTCTATTTTAGTATTGCCAAAATTGTAGCGACAAATATTTTTTCTTAATATTTTTTATATCGGTTGCATTAGAAGCAACAGAACAAAATTAAACTTTTGAAAACATATTCTTTTACATCAATATCTGATATATTATAATTAACCAAAACGGTTTGTATTAAGTTTTGCTCCCAAAACAACTCAAAATTTTAAACCTTCTTTTTTATTACTTTTATATTAATCAATATAATTTAATTGTTTTATTATAGACTAATGTGTTGACTCGTTTAATCTGTTCAGCAATATTAGTAACTGCTCTAAAAATAACCGTAAACGAAAACCAATTGTAAAGTTTCGGCGCAAATTAAATAAGCATTAACAAGGCAAAACCTCGAACTAATGCGTTCAGTGGCAAATTCTACCCGAAAACGTGGAGTAAAAAATTGATAATAAGCCATATTTCATTTTCAAACGTCCTCGTTTAGTCTCTTGATGTTATTTTAATGATCGTTTATGCATCAGGTCTGTTGCAACAAACTGTAGGCATTTGCGTTGCCGTCCATATTCAGTTAGTGAACTTTGGAAGCTTGTTACGGAGAAGTAAGAGATTTCTTCAAATTTAAGGAAACTATACTGAATTATAAATGGTAACAGCATGGTACCTTTTAGGCTAGTTTAGTTTATGTAGCTCAATACGTTAGTATAGATAAGCACAAAGTAGCGTCACTATGTTGGTTTCAACGGTACATTTTAATGTTAGAAAACAGCATATATAACAATGTAAAGACTCAGCATTCTTTAGAATAAATTAATGTCAATAATTCATCTGTTAACTTAGATGAATTGTTTACAATACGCAATTCCTTATATACTTTATGATATGTTTCGTACTCGAATGCTAACAATCACTGTTTCTTTTCTAAACGAATTCCTAAATTTCCATAACTAATTTGGCGCTCTAACTGTTCACTTAAGACAAGTGCTTTACTTGCCTCACCTTTGTCCCGGCTTCGACTGCAAATATTATTCATAGTATCATATTATAGTTTAATTATCATAACTCAATTGGTGAAGAAGGTAAAATTTCACTCTTCAAAGCTTAAAACTTTTTATTGCAACTATTTTATTTTATAACAAACTGTTACTTAGATTAAAGTTAGCAACATTTAGGACACATCCAACTTGATATTCATTACTCTTTTTAATTCTTAATTCACATAAATTTTCCCAAATGTATGCGTAATATATATAAATACATCACCTTAGATCAGGGATGGGCAAACGTTTTCGTTCGCGGGCCAAAAATCGAAAAAAAGAAGTTCCGCGGGCCAAGGTAAATTTTTCTAAAATTTTAAAAACATATACAAGTATTACAATTTAAATATGTAAATGCGAAGAATGAAATTGCGCTTTCATTTTTAAAAGTTTCTTATATTGAGGTTCGAAGTGAGATGTACTGATTCTAAGGAACGAGGCTAACTGCTCATCTGTTACTCTACTTCTTAAATAATTCTTTCTAAGGTTCATTGTTGAAAACACTTGTTCACGTATATAAGATGAAGCAAACATAGCACTGATTTTCTGGGCGTGAGATATTAAATTCGGGAAACTCACTTTCGATAATGATGTTATATTCTTTGAAGACTGCTACAGCTTCATTGCAGATGAGACACACTGGTTTATCTTTTACAACTGTAAAAAATATTTCTAGGTCCATTCATCATTAAAAGCATGGCATTCTGAATCAACTTTACGTTTTTTAGTAGACATTTTGGGGTTGAAATATTTTACGAATAACCCAAACAAGCACTAGCTACGCTATACTTTTAACAATTTCAAAACCACTATTCACAATGATGCTATATGTCCGCAATCTTTCCATACGCAATCAATAATACTAGAATTCGCGACAAAAGAAAAGACCGCTGGCTGGAGCTTAAAATGCGCAGTCTGCCAAATGTGAGGTCTGATTCACTTATATTGGATTCGCATACTTCTCCCCGAAAAACAGATAACGATTCTTAAGCCAATCTACAGCATAACTACCAAAGTACTTCCGCGTTTAACACTTTACCGATTGAAAGGTGTTTGTGCTTGCTATTTCCATCGATTTATGTTTTGTAAAACAAAAATAGAGACAGTAAAAAGATCATCAATAATTTGAACAAAAGGAAGAAAAAAAGTAATATTTAAACAAAGTAGAAAAGGAGATGGAGCTATAATATTTAAATATATATTTCTTTTAATTTGCCTTGGACCGGCAAATTAAGATTTTATCCGCGGGCCGGATACAGTCTTCCAACGGGCCGGATTTGGCCCGCGGGCCGTAGTTTGCCCATCCCTGCCTTAGATACTGAAACTTAGAAATAGTATATCATTTCATGTTTTATAATACAATCATTCTTGCGCATAAATGCACTGACAAGTCTAATATAATTCTAAGTTTAATCCTTGGATAATTGTTCCGGGTGGCTCACAACTATATTTTAATGCTCAAAGAAATTTCTCACTGTCATGCTATATTTAAGATTTGTTACTTGTTTTTATTAAAAAACTATCACTCTTATTACAAGCAAATAAAAATTGCAGTTTTTAAAAGTCTAGAGTCAGTATTATTTAAACGGAAAAATGTCAGTAACTGAAAAGTAAGACTCATATATGAATTCATTTTAATTCACTTCTATAGTTACTTATTTGAATTTATCAGTTATTTGATTTTGATATAGATCCATTATTATCTTATCACCATGATCACCTGACCTTAAGCAAAAGAAATATAGTTAATGCTTCGGACAAAACAGTGAGCCTACATGAGGTAGATGGGGACAAAAGAAATTTACTCTCTAGCATTTTAAATGCTTTTAGCTTTTAATGGCAATTTTGAACTTCAATTTTATAATGCAAACTTAATTGTTAAACGTAATCCAAAAGTAAAAATCTGATTGTTTATTATTTTCTTTTCTGTTTCCCCTATTGTAATTTTAAGTTTGCTTCATCTTTATTTCCTATTTCACAGATTGTAATTTCAGTTTGCTTCATATTTATTTCCTTTTTCACCGATTGTAGTTTCAATTTGCTTCACCTTAGAAACCATTGAGAGCTAAACACGCGTGCACAATATTTCCTTCAGCACAATGCAATCTATCATGTTTATTTTCAGAAACATTTATTCCCGAAATTCTCATAATACATACTGAGAATTAAATGTTGAAACGAAAAGAAATGCAAGGAACATTATTGAGACACCTCCTTCACATAGAATATCGATATTATCTAAAAAGGCTCTCCCACAAGCGACCAAGCAGTAAAACTGCTGAACGCTAGTAATTCGACACAGGTTAAAATCGCAGCACATGTGCTGACTAAATGGGACCTTTTATATTTTTTTCCATACGTAATGTTAATTCAAATGAATTTTCATTAGAAAGTTCGCTATGAAAGCTTCCGTGCTTTTAGTCACATACCTTTCGAGTGTTTTGCCCTAAATTAAATAATCCAGTCATCTGTTGTTGCCGTGTCCATTATCACATGGAACAATGGTTGCCAGAGCCTACTCTGAAGAGAGGTTGGACTTCTATTTTCCACCCCTAATTTTGAGGGAGAGCACCCCGGAGGGGGGATCTGGGGTCTCCCACCCCTCTCCTCTCCCCCCAATCCACACAAGACGACTTTCAGCTCGCCGCATATTTAAAGTGCCGCCTTGCCGCACTCAACACTATACAGTTACAAACATCCATGTCTTCTCCGGGATTCGAGCCCAGGCCCTTCGGAACGGTAGTAGGTTTTCCTAACCACTATACCGTCTGGACGACAATCCAGTCATCTAAAAATGTTAACAAAATCTCTGCTGAATACTGGTTGAAACTCAAGTGCTATAACTAAGCCATAGTTCTGTAATGGTAGTTTTTAATTTGAAATATGTATCACGCTCGAAGTGCGCCAAATATGTATAATACTTGAAAAGTGAATTATAATACCAGAGAAACGTGAAAATGTATTACTAGTATAAATTAGGACTAAGACAAAACGACTACCAGTCAAATATTTACTTGAAAACCTAATAAAAAACAAATGAATGACACTGTTACTTTTACATTTTTCCTGCATAATTAATTTCTTCAGTGAATTAAATCACACATAGTTAAAAACACACTAAAAGTTTATTTATATGCTTCGATTATTCAATAATTAAACATTCGTCTCTATTTTAACCATGTAAGCATGGAGTTAGCTCTTGCAATAAGGAGTAACATTATTAACCATGCAATTAAATACCTAATGAGCTAACTTATAACATTTAAAAATCAAAGCGTATTTTAATATGATACAAAAAGAACATGCAGTTAAGGGCTTCTAGTTATTATGCTTGTAACCACGTTACAGTAAGAGAAAATAAAACGCATAAGAGTGCATTAATAAAAATTAATAAGCCGTAAATAAAAATTTAACAGGTTATAATTGGAAGTAATGAAGAAAGGTATACATGAATCTTAATAAGCGACAGCATCTGAGTCTTCATTCATCTAAGATTTAAATGTGAAAATAAAAAAAATATAATTTCTGATTCTCGGCTTTGAACCCAGTAAACTGCCCTTCGATTGAAGTAATGCTTTTCACTCCGAAGGCTGATAAATACACAGTTTGAATAGAAAAATGTGATGTTAGCGCACCGTTGAAATCCACCAGGGACCGCTACATACATAATTCATGAAAGAACTGTCCTGCGCGACGAGGCTACGAGGATTTGTTTTAAACGACTGAGGTTTTTCTCTCTCCCTCAGATTTCGAATACAATTGAGAAGTTTGGCTTTTAATAGAAGGAAAAACATTTTGTAAATATGATACATTTTTATGACTTACGCAAGTGGAAAAAATAAAATATAAATAATTTAGTTTCTCTTCTCATAAGGGAGTGAAATACTTTGAAGTGGTTATAGTGATTATGTTGGCACCAAATTTATCATAGAAAACAAAAAAGGCTGCAAATGTCTAAAGAGCACGAATAAGCTCCTTACTATAAAACAAATTTTTTAAACTTCTCAATCTCGTGGTTTATGTATGCATATGGTTAAGATTTATTGGGACCCACGTGTATATAGTTGCTTTATAAAAGTGAGAGAAAATAAGAATCCTGAAAGGAAATAATTTAATAATGAAATAAAAATAAATGTGGATTTATTTTTTGTTTTATGTTATCTTATTATTTTGCCCATAGTATCATTTCAACTTTTGTGCGCTCTCAGGATGCAGATTAGTGATGCACGTAAGTGCAACGTTCTTCAGTTATGAAGACAGCCTTTGGCAGTTGTCGCTGATCGGTTACTCGTTATATATCCTTGCTACTGAATTACGTTATCGGCTTTAGCTTTGCCAACCGCCATTCATTCGTCAAATATCGGCAGCCAATCTAAAGCTTAGTAGGGAACTATTACCTTGTATTTAATATCTTAAATAACTGAAAGTTGTTTCATATTTTCCAAGAAGTAACGATATCATGAGTTTGCAAGATAAAACTAAAATCAATATACAAACAAGCTTAATGGGGCCCCAAAGTATGATAAAAATGCATAACTTTATTATTATTTCAAAACTACAATTAAACAATAAAACGTTTACTTTTTGTTATTGTATAGCTTGTGTAAATATTAGGCTGACGGTTTAATAAATAGGTTTAGTTTAAAACTTCATTTGAGTTTGTATTACTCTATTAAGTCCTCTGTCTATTTTTGTGGCTGTAGGAGTTAGCATTTAAAGTAAAGTGGAACCCTACGTCTAAGGTTTTAACATTTAAGAAATAATTATAAATTAATTCATACATAATTACAGATAAATATGTATAATTATATTAGATAAATATATGTAATTATGTAATAAAAAATAATATTGCAAAACTATTCGTAACCCGCCAAAAATTACCTCCTGACCAGCACTTTGGTGATAGTACTCTAAGGTACTTATACTATAAGAACTAAAGATATTTCTCCCATGAGCCTTTTCTGATGCAATGATTATCATAAGGAGCCGGTTTTTAGGAGGTTTTTGTTCGACTTCTGGAAAAGGCACTGTTTGTTTTCAAAGATTTCTAATTCCCAAACTTCTCTGCTCACAACTGGCTAATTGATGTTATTGTTAGAGATTTGTATTCCTTATAGTCAAAAAACAATATATATACTATAATCAAGGCATGGAGACTGAAAAATGTATAAAATACCCGAACATTCAGAAATATGTAAATTAAAAGTAAAATCATAAAACATGTGCATCTCGGAAATATTTATAATGCTTAAGCTGTCCAGTTTAAATCTGAGTTTTCTCCTTCCTTCGCATATCGGTTTTTCCCCCAATTGTTAAACATTCTGAAACTCTTTGCATTTCTTAAAATTATTATATGTCATCGAAGATTTTACTGTGATTAGATAATTTAAATTAGGTTTAACAAAATAAAAGTTTGAAGATACACAGAAAAAAAGTCTTTACCGGTTTGCTTTTTTTAAGATTAAATTAAAATGTAAAATGGAATAATGTCTGATATTAGTTGTGCATTTTGATGACCACACTAGAGTTTTCTTAGTACTTCCTTGATTCCGGTTTGTTCTATTTAACGGATTAGTTTCTGCTATTAGCTATCTTAATTTCATTCCTTTTCAGGTTATGCAAATCAACAATGTGGAACACATTTTATGTATTGAAAATAACGAAACAAGTAATGAACATTTAAATTGAAATAATGCATGTTTATTAAAGGAGTGCAAACTTAAAAGTAGGTCGGTAGCTCTGTAAATAAGGAAACACGGCTCGAATTTACAATGTAATATTAAAATCAATATGTAGATGAGGTTTAATGTGGATCCAAAGCATGTTAAAATATATAATTTTATTATTCTTTTAGAAAAGCAATCAGACTAATTTTAATTCAGAGAAAAACCTAAAAAATCTCAAAAGTGTTCCAAAACTCTCTGAAGCTTTCTCTAGTATTGGGATGTGAAATATAGTTTAGTATTACAGCATTTTATTTCCTGATAATAAACGTTAGTTAATAGAAACTGACGTCCGAAAAATGAAAAACTTCAAAACGCTTATATAAAATATTTACAATATTTTTAAATACTTGAAACAATTGGTTTTTTTTTCTTTTAACAGAGTTTTGCTAAGCTCCCAACTTATTGACAGTGACTCTAGTATATTCTTGTATAGTTTGATGTTGAATTGATCTTAACTAGAAAATCATCTGTACAGGTGAATTTATTTTCTGTAATATTTAAAACAGAATGTTAAGTATCTATGTACAGAACTACCAAAATTCCGAAATTTGCAAAGAAATCACATGACAGGAAGAACGCAAAATGATACTTGTTTAAAAATTCTCTTCTGCTTTTCTTTATATATAATTACAAAGAGAGATATTTTGATATGATTCAAATTAGTTTTGCTGTTGCTGGCAGATTAAAGTTTTGACAGAATTTGCCGCTGTAAGTGGAAACATCACGTTCTGGTTTTCTTTTTGAAACTAATCTAGAAACTTGATACGTCCTATAGGCATGCTCTTTATATATATTTGGTATATTTGCTTTTTTATTTTTTACGTCTTAAATAGCAAAATATCTTAATGAAAATTTTCTATCTCATTCCAGAGAGCTGAGAGAAATTACAGCAAATAGGCTGATGCACGGCTATTTCGTTGTTCGCTTGTCAGAGAGAATTCGTTTGTTTTGCCTTAATTAAAATCAGCTAGTCAAAAATCTAAGTTAGAAGAGTCATGTCGAATAGTGACTCAGTAGGTACGGCTACTGAACACTAGGAATTCATCCAAAGTTTTATTTATGGCAACTGAAGAGTTGCCTATATTGAGTACCCCCCATATACTATAATGCGTTTCAGGATGCATTATTAAAAAGCATTCTGCTCCGAGGACAGAGGGTTCCTCAAGAGTTTTCCATATATAATACGGGTCAGGGTGCATTAGAAATCATTCTGTTCCAAGGACAGTGTGTTCCTCCAGCGTTTTATTAACGCTGGAGGAACATCCTTAATATACCAATAAATACCCTTAATATACCAATAAGGGTATATATTATAAATACCCTTAATATAACAATGAAATTCAGAAAGCATTCTTTTCTTTCGCCAATGTTTTTATTCTTTATTTTAGCTCAACCGCTTTTAACCTTTTTCTTTATTTTAATTAAAGTCTTCTAATGGATCAAATCTGTTGCATTCATAACTAAAAAAACAAATTCTTGAAAGTAATTACTCGGCTGCTTAGAAGTAATTTCTTTCGGTGTACCCGAGAACTCGGTTGGGTGTATTAAGAGATTACAGTATATAATTTAGTTTTAAAGGTTCATTTTAGTAAGTGTAAGAATACTGATTTCTTAATTTATTTCATTTTATTTGGCCTATGAATTTGGCTAAAATTTGAGCCAAAATGCAACTAAGATTTCTCAAAATTAAAACTAAGATTTAGTAAATTTTCATATTGTTTTATAAAAAAATTTTAACTGTAGTCAAAGCATTTGAATCATATTTTTCTTTCCCTCTCTTTCTCTCGCATACGCACAAAAGCAGCAATTCTCTTCTAAAAGAGGTTCGAGTAAAACTACAAGCGTCCGTTGGTTTAAACTACTTATCACTAATACACTAATCTGATGGAGAGAAAATGTTTCAGTGCCACAAGAAACTGAAGCAGCTTAGCAATTTTCTGTACTGTAAAATTACACTACCTGACATTGAAAATGCAACACCATGAAGGAGTGGTCCGAACATTATGCAAATTTTAGAGTACACGCAAGTTACCGAGTTAAACGAATGGTGTGAAATGCGCAGAACTCCAGCGCACGTTGAAGAAGATATAAAGGAAGGAACTTGCAGAATGTTCAGCTTTCGTGCTGTAATTTCTGTTAGGAAATTAATAGTAGAAAATTTTTCTTGTCTCAGAGGACGCGTGTAATGGCAGAGAATGCTCGGCCAACGTCAACGGAAGCAGTTCCAGCAGACTGACGATTTTAGGAGGGGCATGGGAATCGGACTGAGAAAAGCAGGTTGGTCCATATAGCAAATCTCAGCTGACACATACCTGGAAGCGTCCACATTGCAACGGCTGTGGCAACAAAGGTTGGGGCAAGGAAATTTGGCAGGTTCGAGGGGTGCTGGTGCAGCAAGAGTGACGTCAGCACGCGTGGATCGACGCATCCTCCGACAAGCGGTGGTGCATCCGCAAGCCACTTTCACCTCCAGTTTCTGCAGCATGTTCAAAACGCCCTGGATGTTCCCCATATCGACCAGAACCATTTGCCGTCGATCGGTGGCTAGTGTGCACTCGTGGCTTCCGTTAAGAAGACTAACATTGACCTCGCATCATAAACCCCCAAGGTCTGCAATGGTGCCCGGCTCGAGCGATGTGGACAGCGGAACGGCACAGGGTCGTGTTCTTAGATGAGTCACGCTTCTGTTTCTCCAATGATAGTCGCCGCGCAGCAGTGTGGCGTCGATGTGGAGACAGGTTCAATCTGACAGCAACTGTGGAACGCCCCACCGCATTTCGGATTCAGAAAGTTCGGATTCAGAAAACTATGAAGGCCCAACGATATGTGGATGATGTGCTGCGACTGGTGACACTTCCCTGCCTTCAGGGAGGGCCCAATGCCTTTTATCAGCAGGATTACGCCCGACCACACACTTCTCGCATCAGCCAACGTGCTCTGCAAGGTATGAAAATGCTTGTCTGGCCACCGTTCGCTCCTGATCTCTCACCAATCGAACATATGTGGGATGTAATTAGACGCCATTTGCAGACCCTTCCATTCCTGCGTTCAGAAAACGAACTGTAGCAAATGGTTGACAGGGAATAGAGAGCCATTCCTCAGAACACCATCCGTAGTTTCACTGACTCTATATCTAGACTTGTTGCTTGATGCGCCGCCGCCCAAGGTGGGTCTACAACCTACTGACCCGACGCTGTTCTCGCTCTGTATCACGCATATCATTTTGAAAGAAAGATCACTTATTGCTCGTTGCTGTGTCTTTCTGTTTGCCGAATTTCGTCACTTTCTGGCCATTCCTTCTTGTTGTTGCATTTTCAGCTTCAGGTAACTTCAGGTACAAACACTGCAAAAAAGCAGATACGGCCTGCAATATTTTTCGATAATTCCTTAACTTAATCACTTCTTTTGTTATGAGAAAGGAAGACATCCAAGTAGAAAATTAATTGTTTAATAAATATGCTCTTGATTAAAGTTGACCCCTATCATTTAAATTTCAGTAAATTAACATAGTTTGGAGAAAACTATCAACTGAGAATGAGATTAAAAATAAAAGTGTGGAAAATATTTAAAGATTTATAACATTTAAATTGAAAAAATTGAATTAATTTGTAACAAACGCATTTCACTGAAACTTTTCCATGAATACCATTTAGAAACTTAAGCGTATGGTTTCTTTCCTGTTACTAATTAGAAAAAAGTAAAAAATCATGCATTTCCTAATAGTAGGATTAAAGGAATTTCACTAGGGTATATTTTTGCTATTCGATTTAACTTCAGATGAAAGCCTTGTGAACATCCTATAATTACTAATCATTTTACTTCCAGGAGTAAAAAAGATCTTTGATAAAAGTACCTGCCAGTTTGATGAACTTAAAGTATTTTATTAAAATTGGCTTTTCTTCTAAAAAATATATTTAAAATTTATTTTACTTTTACTCTATATTTTTCCTTTAGAATAAAAGAGGTTATTATCTCTTTCTGCAAACCGAAAATGGAAGAGATAAATTTTCAATATTTGACTGGAAATGATCTGAATCAAACTCATGAATAATTCACCACAGGAATAAAAATAATTGCATGCGTGCATTTTGAAAAATTCCCCCATACTTCAAAACGCGAGCACACTTTATTCTAAACGCTATGGGATCATAAGTTTAGATTTATTCAGATTTAAAATACATTCACTTTTAATTTATACCGTAATTTCAGTTCCCCAGAGAGTATTTTCTCCTACCATATTAAACACTGCATGAAAAAAAAGGAGCTTTGTAATTGAACTTTCGATGCCGATACAAAAATGAATTGATTATTTCGTTTTAAATATGCATTTTCTGAGTTACTGGAGTTAACATCCTCTTACTTGCAGAGACATGGCTTTTAATCTTTAGCAGAGAATTAAATATACGTTGATTAGATTATTTTTAATAAAAGTTTAAATTGCTCAAAATAATTTTATTAAACAGTGGAATATTTAGAACTTAGAATTTATTTCTATTTCTCTAATTCTGTCTTCAAATAACAAACTAAAATTAATGACAATGCAAATAAAACTATTATTACCCGATAAAATTCTTTATCATAAGGAGCTTTGTTCATCGATGATTTTATGATTCTTTCAGACGGTATGCTTTAATTAAATAATGTTGCTTGCATTTTAAGGTAACTCTTGCAAGCGAATATTTTCCTTCCTTACTTTTATAAGCATATTTTCACGTACACACGTGTTCATTTAATCCTATTTAACTTTCCAAGCTAGGTCTGAAGCATTTTAAAGCTAAATGGTCTCTTTAAATATATTTATGCTCTTGGAAATCTGCCGTAAAATTCTTAAACAATAGTTGCTAGGTAATTAAAGTTCCAGGCAAACTAAAGTTTATGAATATAAACTTTAGTTTGCCTGGAAATGAAAATGCCTTAAAATGAAATATTTTGCAGTATATTTATAATTTTTTGTATTTAATTTTAAACTTACGTAGAGCATATTAAAGTTAATAGTGCAAGTTTAACAGCTTTTCATACGCATGGAAAGTGCTAATAAATGAAGCATAGAATTTCCACGGTGTAAATTAAAAACTTTTTGCTCGTGCTAAATATTTTAATTGATTTTTATACAGTATGAGGTTTTCTTGTCTTAATCAGAGGACACAGTTTTAATACAGTGAAGGAAAATAAAGCTACCTTTGTTAAGTTAGGAATTAATTACGATACTTGAATGAAATATCAAACTACTTAAAAATTTTCTTGCTTATCCGGTCTCCCCATCAAGCAACGTTTTTTAATTAGGAGTTAATCACCTTATTTAAACGACATACTAAACCTGTTTTTTTAAATCTATTTCGTTATTCATTCCATCTGTGAAGGAACTGAATAGGAGATATTCACTATTCATGAAAAAGAAAAATTTAATTTTCTAGTCCTTTTAATCGAAGATCCAAATGCTTTTTTAAATCTACAGTGCAAAACTCTATTCCTGAAATTGAGTTAAATCTTCGATAATTTATACATGGTGTCCTCTTTTAAAGTAAGGGTAATATTCTATTTATGTGTAGTAGATCCGTATTAAATATAATCCGAGCTAGTTTCACAGTATCTCTTTAGGCTAACTGCTAACTGTACGGCATTTTATATTAAAACAAAAACGCTTAGTTGCGTATGAAAATGATCATCTGTTAGAACTTAGAAAGTATTAGCTGAAAATAAAAGCTATTTTAAGGCTTAATTATAAAAATAAATAAGTAACGGTAATAATGAAATAAGTATGGAATAAAAGCTTAAAAATACTATAAGTCCATAATTTTATAAATTTCGTCTTATTTCGTAGCACCAAATGTTCGAGAACTCTAACGACGTTAAGTGACTTATCATTATGTCTTTGAATTACGACAGAAAAGTACGAAGGGTTTAAAATACACTTTTATTTAATTCAGATAAAAGACTAACAGAAACACTGCTCATGCTTACAGAACAGCCAGCATTTATAGCTTAAAGTAACGAATTGTAATTATGAAGTTAAGTCAATTGAGGCACATTCACAAAACGCGCAAGTTGGCTCTGACCTAAAGTCCGCGAGACAAGTTAATGGCGACAATAACTGAACGCCGTAGACTAGTGGTCTCAAGAAAATCAAATTAGTAAACGTGACCTTCAGCAGACAGAACATGCTCTGATTCGACTCTCCAAGACCTTCCTTTAAATACTATCGCCTTTCTACCTCATTTGAATACACGCCATTTAGAAATTTGCATTCTGGCAGGAAAATGGAAAGCGAGAAAGGTAGCAAAGCAAATTAGCACAAAATAACTGGTTAGTAAAACTAAGCAAACCTTTCTAACCTAATTACACTTCATCTAAACATCGAGTATCCTTACTAAGTTGGTAGTCGAAAATTTCGTCCCATTCTTAACTCCATGTTCTGCAACACACATGGATAACATTAAATCTATAAAAGCAAGTAAAATATTTATTGGTAGCTCAGTTTGAAATTACAGCTGAAGGTATTAATAATATTTCCCCTTCTTACGGCCTGAGAATACATTGGTAGTTCAATTATTTACAAAGCAAATAATAAGAACCTCGCTTCTCTGCTAACAGGCTTTCTCACATAACTTCTAAGTGAAATGGTAATTCACCAACAGTCAGCACGGCGCTCCAGCAGGTTCGAATCAGTATACCAGACTTTTGAGCCTAATTTTCCAGAGCTTTCTCGCTAAACTTAGATTCTCGTTCGTTATTTAAACTTGTTCAGTTTGTATTCCGATGGAGTAGACAAATCATAAGATGTGGTGGAAAATTCAACAAAAGCAGTAATGTGTTAATTAAATTTAACCTTAGAATATAATTAGAGATATTACGTAAATTACTTCGTGATTTATTAAAAAAGCGTTTGCTTAGATTTTCTTTAGCTAATCTAGCAAGAGCATTTTACTAAAAAACTTTGTGATTTATTGAAACAAAAATTTGTTTGCTTCGATTTTTTTTAAAGTTAGAGCTCTGTTTGCTTTAATTTTTTTAAAAACTTAAGTCTCGGATTTTTTTTAAGCTAGGTTGTTTCGGAATCTTCTCCAATTGCTCATTTTTACAAAATATAACAAATTGGAAAATTATTATTCTGCTTGGAAGCTTGTAATGTAAGGCGTTAGAAACATCTTTTAATAATTAAAATAATGATGTAAATGTACATAAAAGTTATCAGTTAGATATATTATAAATCAAATCAGCAATATTTTAAATTATATCAATTAAGTTAAAAATATATCAATTAAATATGTTACAAAATAAAATAAAGGTAAAAGTTATTTACGTTTAATCATGCCCACCAGCGGCCGAGCGGTAAAGACGCTGAACACTGGTAGTTCGGTCCGAGGTTTGAATCCCGCGAACGGGCTGGCTGCATGGGCGTTTTCGTGGTTTTCCCCATGTGTAACGTGTGTACGAGCCAGTTTCCCTTAGAAAGTCTTCCACGACGGCATCCCTTCCCTTAGGCAGATAGCCCTCGTGTGCTTTGCCATAATTGAATAACCTAACCTAACCTATTTACATTTATCACTTCTTTTTTATGTAAGTACAGTTTTAATTTTAAAGAGAAAATAAATTTCTTATGTAATGTGAATCCTGAGGAAGCTAGCCGTCTATCAGGCCGTATGAAATTTACTTTCAACTTAGATTCACTTAGAAAATTACTTTTCAGTATTAACTATATATAATTTGACCGTTTTGCTCAAAGTTCGTTGAATAAATCTCTTGAATGTTTATTTAGACACTTTTCTAACCTCTGGTATTAGCACAGTTAATATTTCGCCGTTTCTAATAAATTAAGCCTAATTGCTAATAATGTGAAGATGTTTATCAACTTACTTATAATCAGTTGCTTATGTTTTCAGTCGCAACCAAAAATAGAATCTCACTCAGCGTAGTTAATGAAGTTAAAATAGTTTGATACCTATTTTATTTGTTATTACTAGCATTCTCATTCTCCATTTGAGATTTAAAGTAATTCATATCTCATATTATGATTAACATGTAGTATTAAATACTACTTCATCCTGAAACATTTAAAAAATCTGCAAAGCAGGCTTTAACGCACTAGACGTTGCCTGACTATAATTTACTTGCTTTTCATTTTAAGCGTTGAAAATAAATCTGATATGTTAAAGGGTAACAAAGTGTATAACACTATATATAACTCTAGTTACATTTTAAAAAATTTTTACATTAAATTTAATATTAAGTATACCTGCGTTTGAATTCAAGGCATTTTATCGTACATTTCTGTTACATACATTAAGAAAATTTTCATTTTCAAATTGTCAAATTTAATTCCTGTCCTCCATGTTTCTTGTAATTCTTATATCCGAGAATTAAGAATATGAAATTTATTCAAATTTATACTGCGACTGATTTTTTATTATTAATAAATTTACATTATCAAACAAGTATATACAAAAGACTATACTTTTAGCTTTTAAATTATGAATGCAGTTAATTATTTGCGTATTTAATGCTCACCTTAGTGAATTTTTGGTACACATTTTCAAAGCAACCGTGAAACGGAAAATTTAACTAATCACACTCAGTGATTACTGCTTTACAAGGTATAAGGTATTAAACTGAGAAAACATTATCTGAACACAATGCCTATAAAAAATTAATATCGCGTTTTTGTAACATGTTTAAAGCAGCTTGATGATCAGCATTACCTGCTAACTCATACATTAAGCTACTGGATAGCAAAAGACATTTTTCATGAAGGGAAAAAACAAGAAAGTTTACATTTAGCAAATGAGTGCATTTTATGAATTCGAAAAACAAAGCAAATAATGCTTTAAAACTTATGCCTTTGTATACAAGAAACAGTTACTCCGTTGAATTCCGATCTTGAAAATAAATTTCCTTACCTACATAAAGCAGACACTTTAAACTCACTGTTGTTAGAAATTAATTCTCGTTTAAAATTTTAGTAACGGTATTTAATCAGAAAAAGGAAAAAGGAAATAAATGCCGCATGTTAAAGAATAAAACTTCACTTAAAAATTGCAGTTGAAATGTTGAGAGTTTATATTTCAAACGGATGCAGTGGAGTCAACATGAAGCCATCAAACTATCATCGGTACACAAGTTGACTTTTTTATTGCTCAAATGCATAAAGCAAAGTAGTACACACTCCAGATTTTATGAATAACTAAGGCAGTTGTAGAATGACGCGTAACAGGAGATTGTACTTGCGTGATATAACCAAATGAAGCTCAAAAGCTTTTAACACTCGTTTTTGAAAGCATCTGTTAAGCTGAAAAGATTAGTAGCACGGCTTTTCCTATTTGGCAACTTATCGCGAAACGGGCTACTTTACTGAAACAAAAATGCTAATATGTTGCTACAACGAGATTTTGTATACTACTGCGCACTTTATCATCAGTTCTATTTATAACGATTAGTTCTATGTATAACGATCTTTGATAGTATGCCCGCAAAATTCAAGTAATTCAAACCATCTCTTGAGTTATCGATATGCTTTATTCATTAAAAGAAGGGTTCGCTTGTCTTGAGATAATCGGAACTTTCAAATTGTATCCGCCTCACGCATGTAAATGCTTTCATTTAAATATGTAAATGAAATTCTTAGTAACATAAATCATTTTTGAAAGGATTTTTATTATTGCTCTTGTGAATAGTATTATGGTAGTAGAAGTCTCTGTTTGCGGCTATTTATTTCCAATAGCGGATGATCACACATTTACACTATCGTAGTTTTCGATTTAGTGTTATATGTGCTTTTAAAAATATTATCTTATAAGTTTTAGTAATATTACACTATCGGAAACTAAATATTTCTCATTTAAATAAAACTGATTCGATTGACGTTGTGTTTGAATAATAAAATTGCAAAGATTCCTTATTCGAATTTACTTGCTGAAACCCAAAAGTCTGAAAAAAGAAAGCGTATACACAGTTTGAATGATTATAATGTCAGTGCTTATTAATACATGGTTTTTAGTCTCAAAATTAAAAAGAATATACAGAGTAGAAAAGTCTCTGCTCTGATGCTTTATGCGTTATTTTGTTTCTCAAAAATAACCCGCTCTTAACAGATCTTGAAGGAGTCCCATTTAGGGCCTGACTTTCAAAAAATGAAGTTCATGAGAAAGGAACTGAGACAGAATAATTCTTTTACAAATCCTTATTTTTAAATGCAACTGCTTCAAACATTCTTCCTTGGAAACTGCGCATCCTACAGTCTCGCCAACTAACACATACAAAACTATTCTGCTCATGTTATCTTCACTGACATCATGGATGTTCCTGGAAATGAAACGTTTCCAAAGACAGCGCTTCAAAATGCGATGGACACAGGATTTTGAATTTCTTAGATCACGGCTTTCTTGTCTTACAATATTTTCTGTTATTCTGACGATTGTTTTCCTAAACGTTTCTTGCATTGGGCTTCTTGATGTCCGAGGTTTTCCAGAAAACGTCTATAGACGTTCTGAACAGCAGTTCCCATTTGATTCAAACTAATTGACAATTTGTAAGATGGTGGGTCACGTAGATAAATCTATTTGAAACTCTCGCCTAAATAGTCTTTGCATTTTAACTGCTTTGCCAAACTTCAACTAGCCCTTTAGGATAGATTTTCTTCGTTCTAAACGTTATTTAATTCTATTCATCAGTTTAAATCGTTAAAATCTGAAAGAGTAGGAAATTAAGTGACTTGTCAGCTGTATACTACTGGCTTATGGTAAATGGCGTGCGCATTTTGGGGAACATCCATGTATCTCTTAGCTTAGAGTAATGGGAAGAATGAAATGCCTTTCGATGTCTTAACGATAATAACGGTGAAACAGAGTATAAAATTATAATAGTACAAATACAATTTCCACAGTTATTTACTGTTGACCTCCTAATCTTTTCTTAAATCCAATTTTTGCTAAAGTTGCCAAAGTTTTTGCTAAATTTGCTAAAGTTACCAAAAGACTTCTTCATTTTATGAATTAAATTTATTTGAAACTTTCTATACCTGCCAAAATCTGTCAATTTGAGTTAATGGTTTCGCTTTCAACCTTTTTACCAAAGTTTTAAAAAATATATATCTTATTTTGATTCCTTTAATGCATGTTATTCTCGACGGTTATTTATTTCGCTTTCTTTTTAAATTGTTTATTTATTTTTCTCTATTTAAACGGCATATTTAAATAAATTAAATAAATAAAGGAAAAATAAAAACTCAGAGTGCAGAATGTTTTTACGCTTTGAAGAAAACGAGTTTTGTGGATGTCTCTTTCAAGATGTTTAGAAATTTTCTCTGAAACCAACGTGAATATAACATTGATCTTTATCTCAATTTAAATTCTTGGGTACAAGTTACTTCATATTGTCATCATTAAAATGCAGGAAAATGGAATCTCTTTTTAGGGATACTTGAGCGAATATCTATGTTTGTTCAAACGGATTTGATTTATTAAAGATGTAAAATATTCGGTGAAAAAATTCCAAAAATTCGGAACTTTCCCAATTTTAGCAATGCCGTTGATAGTTTCAAACTGAGCGTCATGCATTACATGTAATACTTGGAAGTTTAAGTATCTACACAATTAAAAAGTATGATAAAATAAAAACAAATACAAAAACATGAAGCTTAAAAACATTTACAGCGTTCAACAAATAAATATACAATAAACTTTGCTTCTCTTAAAGACAGAAAATATTAAATCTGGAAATCAGAATAAAGACAAGTAATCATCTCATAAATAAAAAGCGACTAAACATAAGATTATCAAAACAAAAGAAATGATCATAAAAAAAATATTTGTTCATCAAAAACAAGTGATGACTATGTTTCAAACAAATAAAATATTGAGAATAAAATAACAGATACAGGCTGCTGTGTAAAGAGATAATAATGAAACTATATTTGAAAATTACTAAAATTTGATGATAACATCTCAATGAAAACTATTTAAGAGTGGCAATATAATAAACGCATAGACTAAAATCAGCAAAGTAAACCTTGTGTTTGACGTAGGTTTAGTGAAGAACTCAATCGATTTCGAGGTCAAAGAAGTACAGGTCCCTCTTAATCAGGAGAAAAGAAATCTGCAAGACTGTAAAGCAGCGGGTGCAACGGTTATTCTTGCACCCTAAGGCAGTAAAGCGAACTAGAACGTTGCGCCATCTATCAGCAAAAATAGTAACGAAATTTAAAAATTAAATTAATAGAATTTTAAAAGCGTTAGGAAAGACTGCGTTAGGATTTCAGTTTCGTTACTATTTTTTCGACATATGACGCTACCTTGAGTTCGCTTTACTGCTATAAGGCGAACACGACCGTTGCACCCGCTGCTTTCCAGTCTTGCTGCTGTTGAAGAGGGACCTGTAGCTGTTTGCCCTTGAAATCGATTGAGTTCTTCACTAAATCTAAGGCAAACACAAGGTTGTTACTTTTCTGATTTTATGTTTCACTTTTGCGTATTTCTTTTCCGTAGTAATTTAAAGCTCTTGATAAATTAACAATAAGGAACACATATTTAATAAATCAACCAAGTATATTTAAAAAACGTGGAAAAAATGGAATTTTTTTCTTAATTAATTTTGCCCCAGTGCTTGAGATATACGCAACTTAGGGGAAAATGCTTTCTTCAAGGCATATTTCTTAATTTTTTTATGCAGAATTTTTTAAGAGAATTCAGAAAAATAGTTGTCATTATATGAGTGAAAAGCTCTGTTCCGCTAGCATTTTAGTCCACATTGGAGATGCTGAAGCTCAACAGCTGTGATCCAATCGATCAACCGGTGGCATAAGGCTACGGATAAAACTGACTTGCCTAATTGCTGTTGCAAAGAATAATTATTCTGAATAACAGGAAATCAAGAAATCAATGAGAGAAATAAAAAATTGTTGGCATGGCTTCAAAAGACTTTAAAATTGTTCTTATATTACTACAACTGAAGTTTTCTTTGAAAAACCATATGGCTCATTTGTCTTTTAAAAAAATAAAATGCAGTTAAATATGCTGCATTTCTTATTAAAAACTGTAAGGGATTGTTATTTTTAATAAAAAAGCAAATAGCTTTTTCAGTGAAACAATTTCATAATAATGTACTTAAAATGAATATTTGAGTTTTTAAATCTAATTTTGAAGATGTCATTACCGAAAATCTACTCAACTCTTTAAAAGCAATTATTGAATAAAATCGTTAACCGTTATTTTAATGGTAAATGGAGGTTATTTCTTTACTTGTTTCTTTAAATGTTCTTTAAAACCCCTCATTTCTTGAATTATTTATTTCATTCCTTTTTATTGGCTTATCATATTTCCTTTACGAAATTTTTTACAGCAGCACAGGTACTGAAGAACTTTTTGTACGCACATCATTTATAAACTAAATGAAGTTTCGTGGTGCGTATTTATTTGGCTTTGCAATGATTAATTTGTACAAGCATAGTAAAATATCATGTCACTCATTATTTTATTTTTATCTCACGATAATATGGCCTTTAATTTATTATTTTGTGATTCGCGTGAAGTATTTAGTACTAATTATCCACTGTTTCAAACAGATTTTTATAAAGAATAATTTATATTGAATGAATTTATAACGAATTTTAAGATTATATGTTTAAAATGAATTTTAAAATGAATGAACAACAGAATAAATTTTAGATTACAGATATTTTTCAAACGCTATAGCGCAGATCTTTTGAATTTATATCATCTAATTTTCAGATCTCATTTTCAGATCTAAATAACTAGTACTTTGGCTGACTTTTGAGTGTTTTTAAGCAAAGGTTTACATTATATTTTATGACAAATATTTATTTTGTAATTTTATTCCGTGAAAAAATGGGACATAATGTTTTCGTATAGATTTCTTAGTTTCCCTAACAGAAATTTATATCACACTACTTTCAGATTTTTGATACCATATATATTAATAACAATTATATTAATATTGAATTTCTACCAAAAAATGCATATTAGTAGAATACCTTTATAACATCAGGTTTCATTACAAAATGTCCATCAATTTTCTGTTCTGTCTCAGATAAATATCCTTATTATGTTAAGGAAAGCGCATAAATCTAAAATGCTTGTAAATTAGATTATATAAATATAATTTGACCAATCGTATTAATAATGAAAATGAAGTGTATTGTGAGAATTAATTATAAGATGAATAATTTACTTTCATACACATGTTTTCCATCATGGATAGTCATAATGAATTAAGAGATATTTTGCATAAAATTTTTAATAATGCTAATTTTTATTTTAAGTTACATCGTTTAAGTTTAACTTAAAACAAGCTGCTCTGCAACAATAAAACAACATCAGTTTTGATTGGAAAAACTTCTCCAATCACTAATGGTTTAGGTAACAAAAACCGAAGATTCGAAACAAAGAAATATATTATATATCAGAAGTAGAAAATTAAAAGTGTGTATACTGGTTAAATTGATTAATGAAAATATCAAAAGAATGCCTTCTTTTAACGGTATTGATTCAGTCAGCTCTTTTAGGGGATAGTTACTAAATCATAATTATGGTACTAATACCATGAGTGTATCATACGTCTCCTTTGTTTAGTGACAAACAGCTGGAAACTGATACGTCTCCTTTATCTAATGACAAACAGCTGA
Organism: Stegodyphus mimosarum; assembly: GCA_000611955.2. Lineage (NCBI taxonomy): Eukaryota > Metazoa > Arthropoda > Arachnida > Araneae > Eresidae > Stegodyphus > Stegodyphus mimosarum. Next base: position 258,389 of record KK117194.1, read on the forward strand.
AAACTGTTCTAATATAAAAAGACTGTAAATAGACCGGTTTAAAATTCATTCCCTCTCTTCCCCTCTGAGTGTTACCCTTGCGCGTGTTAATGAAAGCTGCAAGACATGATTGGCAACTTTCATTCCACGCTTATTCGGTACCGTCATTTCGTTAACAAGTCCTCGTGCTTCTTCATTTAGTTATTTATTTTCCATACCTATAGAAGTGTTTAATATTCGTCATTAAGGTTTTCCTCGTTGCATACGCTGCTAGGATGAAGAAGCATTCCTCATTTCAGTTTTCAATCCAAGGGGAAATTCTTTACTCCCTAGTCACGAGATCGACCAAGCAGCGAATTTTATTGAAAAATAGACTGACATTTTTCAACCCTACCAAGTCCTATAACTTTCTGCAAGCATGATGTAGAAATTTAATTAGTGACTTTTTCGATGTTTCTAGATTTTCATTTCCTTCGATAGATTTTTCCTTCCTTTCCTGTTTTCCTACGACGATCTCGCGAATGTTATTTTGTGATAAATGTTATGTAGGTTTCTTGAGGCCTATTACTTATCAATAACTCTTCCAAGACGAACTCGCGAAAATTATTTTGTGACTGGCATCATGTAAGTTTTTTGTGATTGAATATTTATCAATTGTCATCAACACAGTTTTAAGGTTCTGAATAAATACCTGTTTCCCAGGTGATGATATTACGTGTTCGTTTTTGGTACTATACAGAGGTAAGTCAATATTTATCTTTTATCTAATTTTAGGTTGTTATCCACACCAGAATGAAAATCTTAATATTCCCTTCTATTAGGGCTGTTGTTAGTTTCAACGCAAACATAGTACAAATCAAAATAAATGATTTCTTCTTTTCGGCTTATTGCCAGGAAAAAAATTATAACATTGATAAGTTACATTCACAGTGCTTATAGTCAATGCATTGTTTCGAACATATTTGTTTAAGATCTTAAAAATTGATCTAAATCTAATGTAAATGGGAAATATGATTTTTTTTTCTTATTTGATGGATTAAGCTAGAACTCTGATTTCGTACTGTCCGTTGATGATTTAAAAATCAGTGCAAAAACGGTTATCTCTTTGGCGTTGATTTTGAAATCACTAAATCTGCCCCCTCCCCCGTCTCAGAAACTTTCGTTGTATGAGAATTATAAAACGCTTCCATTTCCTTCATTTGAGGAAAATATTGCTATGCGACATAAATCCTGTCACATCCTGAAATATATTATGTGTTTAAAACTGCAGTTTTAGGATGTATCAGTTAAAAAATATTTCGTGTCATTGAATAATCAATCCTTTTACTTTTCGGAAATCCTGTTTCTGATTATCAAAATGTCATTACGTCATTTATTCTCTCGCTATTGCAGGATTATTAGTTTTCTAAGGTCATTTGTCATTGTTTCATCAATCCGCTTTCGGGATTTAACCGTCTCTCGAGGTCACGTTGTTATTTTGCTCTTAATTCATCCTTCTCCAACCATAGCTGTTTTACTAGGTCCTTGCGTTATTGTTCCATCAGTTTTCTTACTGTCTGGAATAGTGGTCTAATGATTAGTTGTCAATCTTCTAAATTCACGTATCTAGAATATATTGATTTATTGGTGGAATAATATTCGAACTCATAAGAAACATTTCAAAATCACGATATGCTGTTGTTACTTCAACGTTTATGTTAAATAAGCTTATACATTGAGATAACTATTACGCTATGAATATGTTAATAAACTTATACTTTCAGATGCTATAGCGGATTGAACACACTGTATTCCTGTATCAATACGTGTATTATCCATTTTATAGATTATTCGTGCATGATTACTCAAAAGGATTTTCGAAAACAATGAATACATGTTTGGATTTTTAGAAGATATTTATGTTATTTATTACAGTAAATCTCACTCATAGCGCTTGAAATGAAATTAAAATTTAAATGCTAATTATGAGTCTTCCAAATCTTTGATACCGATAAGTAGAAAGTTTCTAATGAACTGATATTTGATATCACAAAACTGGGAAACTTTGATGGAAAAGTAGTAAGAGTATCGAGCTTTGGTGAAATTACTTTTCGACTTTTTTGTCTGAAATATAAGCAAAGAAAACAAAAAAGCAGAGAAATACGAAAATATCAAGATTGTAGGATGAATAAATGGAAGATGTAAATAAATGGAAAAGATTATAAAGCGGAAAGGAAACAATAAGCCTCTGTAATGTATGAGAATGTCTAAGTAAGATATTAGGCTATATGTCTGAATAAGTTCAAATTAAATGTTACCATAGCTTTGCATAATATTTTCTATATTATCTGAAAAACGTCAACATGGCTGTCAAAAGAAAATCAGTTTTAAGGTTGTTAATAAAACGCTATTTTCAGCTGTACACTGTATTTCATATTTTTTAACTTATTACTGTAGCCACGTACTAGTTAATATTTTTCAAGTCCATTTTTAAATTATATGTGTATTCCGGTTTATCGTGTCTATTGTGTTATACTTAGGACGGATAATTAGTAATTCATTGCATGCTGAACTCACAGTATTTAGAATATGATAAAGTTTAAAGATACAGCTTGCAATGTTTATCAATGGATTATATCCAAATTCCTGCCATAGGTTAAAGCATGTATGTGTTTTCTCAGTTTTTATTTTATACATTTGTTCATAGCCTTACCTTCACAAAATACTGAAGTATTGTTTAGCAGACTTAAGATTAGTTTATAATTTAGCTTAGCGCAGTGAATAACAAGAGCTTACGTGCGTATCCACACTTCATTTGTCAATAATAACTTTAAGAACTGCCAATGATTTAATATCAAGAAAAATAGTCTAGTTTATAAGATTATAGTTATAAATTTGATCTCTACTTGTATACCTGTTTCCTTCTTAAATATGTTCATTAACTTGAGATCTTTCATTTTAAAATGAACTCTAAGTTTCTACTTTTTTTATCATTATCGTTTTTCAAATCAACAATGTCCAGAAGATGCAAATAAATCGAGTATTTAAGAAAACTCGTGGAGCACAAAAAGAGTGGAAGAATAATTTGAGATTTTGGAAAGAAATTAGATCTAATATGATACGTCCTACTGGGTTAGCTGAGAGGACAAGTATCCTAGTCATACTGTTTGTTTTGGCAGTGGGTATAGTATAGTGAGCGCCTGTGTTTCGCCTAAGTGAAAACCTACTAAGAACTTCTACATATTACACAGTCCAGTCACATTAATGTGACCACCACGTACTTTCCATGTCAGAGTTAAATAACCAATCACAGAAGGCAGGTGGCAGCACAGTGCAGTTGAGCGTATATAAAGGATGTGTGAGGGCTTCGGAAAACATTTCAATCGTTGGCGTAATGCAGAAACGAAGCGATTTATCCGACTTCCAAAAGGGCATGATCATTGGCTTTCGGGCCAAGGGTGGAAGCATTCCCGAAACGGCTGACTTTGTGAACTGTTCGCGTGCCGCCGTGGTAAAAGTGTACCGTGCATGGCAAAATGGGACTGTCCAAAATCAGCGACGTGGCAAATGTGGTGCACCACGGGCCATAGATGACAGAGGCGAACGACGGTTGCGGAGATGCGTTCGGGCAGATAGACGGGCTACCGTTGAGCAACTGACCACCAAAATGAACCAAGGGGCTACCAAAAGTGTCTCCCAAAGTACTATTCAGCGAACATTGCTGCGTCTGGGCCTCCGAAGCAGACGCCTGGTTCGTGCACCTATGCTGACTGCTGTTCATCGACGGCGAAGGCTAGAATTTGCACGCCAGTACAGCAGCTGGACGTCCACTGAGTGGCGACAGGTTGCGTTTTCGGATGAATCGCGTTTTATGCTCCATCGGACAGATGGACGTTGGCGTATAAGGCGTGAAACCTCTGAAAGGAACCACCCTGCAACCATTGCCGGAACGGTCCAAGCTGGAGGCGGGAGCATTATGGTCTGGGGAATGTTTTCCTGGCATTCTCTAGGTTCACTGATCATTGTGGAAGGCACAATGGATCAATACAAGTACGCATCTGTCCTTGCGGACCATGTTCACCCCTACATGCGCATTGTTTTTCCTCAGGATGATGGCATCTTCCAGCAGGACAATGCGAGGTGCCATACAGCTGCCAGTGTACGTGCGTGGTTCGAAGAGCACCAGGATGAGTTTACCGTCCTCCCCTGGCCAGCAAACTCACCTGACTTAAACCCAATCGAGCATCTGTGGGACCATCTCGATCGAGTTGTTCGCGCCATGGATCCTCAACCGCGTAATCTAGCGCAGCTGGCCACGGCATTAGAGTCGGCATGGCTCAACATCCCAGAGAACACCTTCAGGGACCTACGTGAATCTCTTCCTGCACGTCTCGCAGCAGTCCGCTCTGCGAAAGGTGGTTATTCTGGCTTTTGACAGATGGTCACATTAATGTGACTGGACTGTGTATGTTTCTACTGGTGAGGAAATTTTGAATTCGGTAAAAGCGTTTGGTTTGGCACAGTAAGCCTTGATTTTTTTTTTAAATTCTGTTCTTTCACAATTTGAGTTAATTAAATTTTAAGCTAGAGGCGTTGGCAATCAAAATCGACAGTACTTTTGAAGCGTCTGCCCTCGGATGTCATGGTAAAATGTATTCTGGACTAAACAGGAAAGATTTCTGGCCTTATAAGTCATAGTAGACCGTGTTCTAGACTAAGCAAGCACAAATTTTGGCTCTGGAAATCACAGTAGACTGCACTTCTAAAGCAGTCTTTATTTAGCTTTAACAAGTTATGTTAGACTTGTAAAGGTTCTTCAAATCTACCAGTTGCAGAACCCAAAACTGTACTTTATACTGAATTATATTTTTGACATTTTGTGCTCTGACTAAGCAAATTCATGGCTGGGGAAGAAACGCTCAGTAATTATAAGCCAAAAGAGTCTTATCTGAAGGGGAAGTCTAATACCTTAAGTTTACATTAAAACTAGACTAAAACTCTAAAATATATTTTTTCTCTGCAATGGTCATTATAAATCAGTTTTTTAAAAAGCATTTAACAATACTGCTTAAATTATAACATGCAAAATATCATTAGATTTAAGTTTGGAAATTAGTGGTAAAGTTACGCTATCTTTTACGCCTAGCAATATTAATAATATTTTCATTTTAGTACTCACCATTCATCAATGAAATGCGTTTGGTAATTCATTATCTCAGTTACTAAGATACTGAATAGAGTTTATTTTCCTAAATATTAAAGATGATAGTTTTTCTAATATTACAACTGTAATATAAATTAAGGTCAAAAAGCTTTTTCTTAATTTTGCATTATTTACGGAAAGGAAAAGATCAAACCACCTCTTGATATTTGTTTTTTTTTTTTATTTGCATGTTTACTTAAAACGATTATACTGGCATTACTTCGATATAGTGAGGGACGTCCTGATGAAAATCTTTACCGTTTATGTAATCCACAGATTGTTGAAAGAGTGCGAAGAACCCACAGGATGGTTTAACTTTTCAATGAATTCAACACCACCCAACTTGAAAAGCTCAAATTCTAATTGAATTTGTGACTTTAAATTTGACCCCCACCGGAAAAGACGTATACTGTAATAATATTTTACAAAGATCGAGTAGCATGAAATACTTATTTTCGATTTAAATTTTACACTTACTTTCTTTCGTCCACAACAGAGCATGGTTGAGCTGAGTATATGCTTCACCTTGTATCGTAGACGCGGGGGATGACCAATGGAGGTGGACATGTGGGCAGCCTGGTAGTCACTTGCAGATCAAACCTTAAATAAAGAAAAATGAAACTTATTTTATGATATTTTTAATAATAAAGCACAGTAATAAGTAAATGAATACAGCTTAGTGTTAGTTCAGTCGTCACCTGCAAGTCACAGACAGCAAGCTTTTTAATCAACATTATGGATTACAAACAGCATAATATGCAATACGTTCTCAAAGAAAGATGGTTGCACAAATTAGATATTAATGGTTAAAATTGGCGGACGCATTACTTAAAGCAGAAAAAATATATTTTAAACTGAAAATCTGAGAGCTAAGACATTTATGTGAATACTAATTTTTAAAGCTCATGTTGTAACATAAGCCTTAACTTAGCATGCGACTTAGGCCAAAATATGACTGTAAGCCAAAAATATGTGCAGTGATATTTCGGTAAATGTCAATAATCCATTTCAGATCGTTAGACTTATACTAAATAATCTTTCCCGATAAGAAATAAAAAGAAAATAATTAATCCGTTCTTATAAAAAAGTCCTATTGTTATTAATATAACCCTGCTTAATACTAAATACAAACGCAATGTATAAAATATATATCATGCTTAAATAAAATACAGTGCATAATACTGTACATAAATGCTTTTCTGTTATCCAGGTCAAAAACAATTTCTCAGCATCATCAACACCTCTCTTTCGACTTGTGAAAAAACAACTTATTTTTGAAAGTACAACAATATTTTTGAAAGTATTTATTCTTAGCAATTTAAAATTAATTAAGCTAGTAAGTAACACAATATAACACATTTCTAGGCGTTTGACAAATTGAGTTTCCCCCTCCCCCCCTTCAATTTAGCTACTTTTTTTAACGCAATAAGCACATTGTTTATCATTATCATTCCTTCACAAGGGACATGTACCGTGAGTTGTACTCTAAATACATCCGGGAGCTACCTAAAAAGTATAAACAAATTTGTAGCTTATAACGCCTTGCACTACAGTGGAGTTAATGGGATGTGTAAGACATTGTAAGGTTTATCCTAAGTTTATTAAAAGTTATTATAAGTTTTCTATCTTTCCTATCTTATTCTAATTTCAGCTTACAATTTCCTGCCAGAATGTAAATTCAGAAACGCAGTTAATGCAAATGAGAAATAGTACTATTTAAGTCGTGACTTCACCGACTTCGAGAGAGAGAGAGTCTGATTCCCTCAATAGCGAGCGTTTGCCTTTTGGTTACGTCTCTCTTAGCTGTTACTACGCTCGGTCATACCTTAGGCCCTTGCTTGGCTTCGCCAATTTAATTAATACTTAGGGGCCAACTAGTTGGATCTCTGATAGCTTCGGCTATACCTTTCAAATAGCTTAGTTAAGCTAGTTTTAGTTTAAATTATCATTATTTTAAGTTTATGCCCGAGTGGAGGCTATCTGTAAAGTTCCAAGTAGGAACTGATTGTAAATATACTGAAAATAAAGGGTTGTAAACCCTCTTCAAGTCTTACGTGTTCTGTTCTCACACTTAAGCGATTATTCGCTTGTCAGTGTTCGTAGGGTTCTAATTTAGAACTTAAGAATTAAATAGTAAAACTCTACAATAAAAATATAGAAACAATTCCCAGAGAAAGGATGTTTAGTTGATTAAAGCTACATAGTTATGCATTTATTCTACATTCACCTTATTTGGTGCATATTTAAGTAAAATAATGAATTAATGTTCAAAGAATAATTATTTCTAGAATATAAACTTATACGCATAATAAGCGGAAACTGATGTGCAAAATGTTAAACACTAATTAAATTTAAACACATCAATAACGACGAAAGCGTACCACAGACATTCCATAAAAAAGAATTTTTTTATAGTTCATAATTTTTAAAGTTTATTTAGGACTGATGATACAACGTTTTTGGATCCTTCACTTCAAAGCTCGTAATTTTAGGTTTCATTAAGAAACAAAACCAACTATCATTTAGAGAGTTTCGAAGCAACAAGACCTTATTTCTTATTTTGCTTGTCTTAAATTTCTAGTAACGCTTTTCTTAAGAGTAATTAAACTTCTAGTTTATCTCATTAGCCTTAATTTGCTTAAGGCATAAGACGCATTTTAAAATCTTTTATCAGTTAATATCTGAAATTATCGTCTCGGTAAACATTTATTTAATATACTATCTTTGATAACAAAGAATATGTTGTTATCGTTTTCTCCAACACTGAACTTTACTTTGCACAACATTTAGAAAGCAGAAAAAAAAGATGGAGAACATATAATCTGTTTACACAATACACTTTCCTCAGATATAGTGCATACTCATGTAGCTGTTTCAAGTGCCTCGCTTAGACCTCCACTTAAATTTATAAGCAAATAAATGACTTAACTCTTACGTATTTGCCGTATGTAATTTTTTCTCACTGAACATAGTGCGAGAAATTCCACATTTCATGTCATAGTTTTAAAGTATTTCTTCTTAGTCATTTAAAATTCATTAAGCTAGTAATACAATATAACTTTATTTGACTGGCAAAATTATGTTATGAACTTTAAACTGATTCATGTGGACGGTCTCATCGCTTGCCCTCTTTAGAGGCTTACTTGTTCTTGCTAACCATAAACTACAATAACTGGACTGTTACGTTTACTAAATTTGCACTAAATTTAGTTTTCCGTTTATTTATTTTTGGTTTTCAGATAATATCGTTGTGCACTTAACACAAAATAATGTGTGAGAAATATTTTCAGGTTTTTCAGATAATCGTGGTCTGACTTTCTTTTCTCTTTTCTCGTACACTTCTTGAAAATTTACATCATGCAAAGCTTTAATCAATATAAATTCAAAAACTTTGATAGGATTTACAGATTTCTAGAGTTAAACCTTTCTACTGTTCGAACCAATCAAAAAAAAGGTTTTCACATAAAGTTGTAAACTGTAATCCTATGCATATCATTTTATGTGATGAACATTTTCATGCTCTTTATATAGCGTTTTCGTAATCTAATGATGGGAAATTTGAAAACAGTAAAATTTAAAGAATAATAACTCCAATAAAAACAAAAGAAATGCTCGGTGTTATTTATTTATTTACAAATGCCTGGAATTAGCTGTCTTTCCTTCCAGTATATTTGGATTAGAGAATGAAAAGTATTAAGTGTGTTTAAATGATACAACATATTTAAACGCTCTTTTCCATAGGTTACCGATGTGAAAGAACACACTGGAAAATTCCGGATTCTAATGTAAAACAACCACAGCTGTAGCCATGAGGAGAATATTACAATGCCATATTTTCCCCTTACGCAAAAAGACGTCGCCAACCTTTTTCTTTAGCTTAAATGCCCAAATTTGAATCATGAAGCTTGCTAAATTCTATATTTATTAATTTCTTTCCCAAAATTCTCTTGCGTTATAGCTCTCTTCTTAAATTTATCCTGTTTATATTTTCTGCGACTGGTATTTCTGCTTATTTATATTTTTATGTTTCTAGGAATCTTATGTATTATGAAATTTTGCGCAATAAAATCTGATTTTTTTTTATAATTTATTCTAATATATACTTTGCAACAAGACGATTTAGAACTATTGAAGAATTTGCAATATGTCAATAGACCGTTTTCTCGTAACTTTGATTTGCATCAAAGGATGTGAGATTTTCGACGCTCAGTAGTAATTTTCCGTGAAGATATTTCCTAGGAACTGAATAAAAGCTCAGGCCAAAAGTCTAGTTACATTTTTGGAAAGACTATCAGAATTTTCGCTTTTAAATTAGAGAATGTTCAATGCAGAAAGTAAACATAAATTACAGTTTGAAACAAAATATTAAACTCTTAATAATTTTTATAATTTCGGCGTTGTATCCAGTACCACGTTTGAGTGCAGAGGCAATTGATTTGCATCGAACTTCAGAACAAAAGAATGCACTTTGAGGAACAATGCAAAGCAACGCTTCCTTCATTTAAAGCTACACAGCACTTTTTACAGGAATTCCAGCTTTAAAAACCTTTTAATTTCAGAAGAATTAAAAGTAATCAACTTTTATAATATTTATGCCTGCGTGTCTATACAGGGGTTAAACAATCAAACAGGGGGGAAATATGTCATTAACGTATTTTGAGTCAGAGTATGAGGTTACGATTGGGAACCTTGGAAGGTTGTGAATTTTATTAATATCAGTAGAATTTATAGTTGGAAATTTTAGTTGCATTAGATGTATTAATTTACAGCATTGAGAGTTATAGAGCATATAAAAAATTGACTGCGGCTGTATATGTTATAGAGACAGCAGATCTTTTTTATGTATCGAGAGCCACAATATCCAGGCTAGTGTCTGTATAAACATGCAGAAAGGAAGAGCTTCAATCAGTCAGTGTAATTGTTGAGATAAGCAGGAGAATTTTAAAAAAGGATATTAGAGTGTTAAAAAGATTTTAAGTCAAAAACATGAAAAAGAATTAATACTTTAGCTATAGCAGAACTATAATTTTCCTAAATTTACCAATTTTTGCGAAACTGCTTGTCGAGAGCATTACATATTTAATATTCACAGTCGAGCAGATATAACAGAGCCGTTGATAACCAACGCCTATCACTTATGTTAAACGCTAGTTTCAATAATATCAGAAGCACAGAATGCAGGCAATATACAATAGAAAACACATATTCTTTAGTGATGAGTTTATCTTCGCTGCCTTTTTTACACTGGAGGGAAGTTTGTGGGTGGAGAGTTTCTTTACTGTTGTATGATTTGGACTATCTGGTGAAAAACGGAGACCGACTGAACTGAAATATTTTCGAAATGTCTTCAAACATTAATTATTCTTAACGTTCACATCACTGTCAAGAACTATCGATGACCCAAGTCCAAATCGTAAAATATTGTATTCCAAAGGACGTGCCACGTGTCAGACGAAAATGTGCCATTCCACACCGAAAACCTAGTCAAAGAGTGGTTTGAAGAACATGAAAGTATATGAATATCTTTAAAATCCTACAAGTTCCCTGATCTCAAAAATACTAAATCCGTATGGGATGTGTTTGAGGACATAATTGGAAAGATTTTCGTCCTACACCGTCATGAAATGAAATAGCCATTGATTGGGAAGAGAAATGGTTAAAACTACATTCAATAGCTGATAAGACTTGTACGAGTGTCGTAAATAGAGGAATGCGAGGAAGGCAACCGTATAGGGGCCCGAGCCTTAGAGGGCCTTTAGATGTCCTGCAGAATGAAATTTATAGTGTTTAAATTTTAAATTTAGAATGAAAATAGAAATAGACTAGTTATTTTTGCTTCCATAAAAACATATATGTACAATTTTTACAGATGCAAAAGCAGAAGTTTGTGTAGTTATACATAGGGGAAATATGGGGCCTATTAAGCTTCTTTCATTTCAGACCTCTAACCTTTTGCTTCAGCTTCCTTTTGTGTAGTTCCAGAGGGAACTGCTCGAGTACGTTAAGGACTTGTTCCTGAAAACAAAGCTGCATAACTGCCATTTGAAAGAAAACGAGTTTCGTATTGCTATGCTCATTCCCTGCGATTCGAACGCTTTCAAACCGTTAAAAGTCATTAGTGATTCTGCACTAGTGACAGTTTCACTACCAAGCTTATTGTAAAAGCAATTTCTGAGTTCCTGGAGGAAAGTCGATAACAAAGACTGCTAACACGAAGGTGGGACATTAGGATCGTCTGTAATTCATTAAAATCTAGGTAAGGAGATCCAGAAATTGTTTTTGCATTATTGCCGCAAGTCAAATATACTTTACTTTGCACGTAAAGGAGTTAGTTTAGAGTAAAGGTTAATAATGCTGCTGGGGACATTATTAGTTATATAACCCGATACTGCTTTTAAAGTGCAGTTAGGTAATCAAATTGTTTACGTTGCTTTTGTATAGCATAATATTGAATAGAATTTAAAAAGTAAATAAATGAAACATTTTAAATCCTATTTCTTTCTATTTTAAAAAAGCTAATTCTTTCTACTTTCTTTTTTTTCCTGATTACTAGAGCAACCGATTAGTTAGTTTTGTGCAATTTTTCCAATTACCAAAATAGCTGATAAAAGAAATTTTGTAAGGCACAATAGTTCCAAAACTTATTTAAATATTTTTAATTTTAATAAAATTACCTAAATTCTTTGTCTGATAGCAAAGTAATTTTTAATGACAAAAAAATCTTATTCGATACGGTAAGATAATAAACAGTTGAGGAAACTATATATATTTTTTTAATTTTAATGCCAATGACGCTTGTTATAACGATTCCTCACATCCAACAGAAGAATAACGTTGTAACTTGTGGACATTATTGCAAAAAATTGCTTTAATACGCCTTTGGAGGCATTTTGTACTTGAATAGTCGGTACGGATATCGACTATGTGTTTTATAATAACGAATATGGACTACAATTTTACCAATATTTCCAGAGTGCCTGTTTTAGAAGTAAGATACAGAGATATCTTCTTCGAAGATTAGGGAAAATATGAAAATTCAACAAAAAACAATTTATGTAAACATTGCAAGGTTTTCCTAAAAAAGGAATAGACCTAAGAAGATCTTTTTTTTGAATCGAATAATTCATGTTTACGTAATATTTCAATAACTCTAAAAGTTTTGCATACGTGGTATACCTTAGAAGAAACTAGCATTGATTTCTTTAGTTTGAGTAATGCTCATGAATATTTAGATAATTTCATTTAATAATTAATTGACTGCGTGGCTAATGTTAATCCGAAATAAAAGCTCGGTATTTTTAAATTAATGAAAAGATGCTATGATATATGTCCTAAGAAATGCAAGATAAATCAAAAAATTTTCTGAAAAGTTGAAGCTTCTCGGTATTTTTCTTATATGTAAAATTCATTTAGTACCCAGAACGCTAAATTAAAAGCATCTCCAAACAATCAAATAAATTCTCTGTTCTAACTAATCTATTCGAGAACTTTTGCATGTATTCTAAGAATTTCATGTTAAATCAAAATCAGGTAGCTAACTATTTTCGAAACTTACATTTTGTTTAATTAGTTTTAACTAAAGATATGTATTTTTAGAATTGAAAAAGCTTTCCTTTGTAATAAGATTTTGCTGAAGAATATTGTGGAAGCCTGTATGCTTCCCTAGATAATTGAAATCCTTATTTACATGAATTTTTATGCCATTGGCTTTTAGATATTGAATGATAAATAACATAAACGAAGATTTTGTGGTGATAATATGTATTTAATAAAAATTCGTAGTGAAACCAATCTTTTATTATAAACTCTGCTGCTAATATAAACTGTTGGACTAACTGTAACAACGAGGGTACCCTCTGGTGAGTAGCCAGAGAAATACTCCAGTAAAAGCCAACTGATGAAACTTGCTTATTGTTACACCATAAAAGATATCCTTTATAGTGTAACAATATTTTGTTAACTAGGTTTACGTTAGGTTACCAGAGGGCACTTTCGTTGTTACAGTTAGTCCAACAGTTTATATTAGCAGCAGAGTTTATATTAAATTGGTTACAAATTTGTAACCCAGGTGCCCTCTGGTGAGTAGCCAGAGAAATACACCAGCAAAAGCAAGGGATGAATCTGATAGGTTGTATCAGATTCTTGCTCTGTAATTTCCGAAAGTTGAATGTAATGTCCGTGTGTAACTTAAACCTGTTAATAAAATATTGTTACATTATAAAGGATATCTTTTATGACCCCATTCAAAACGACCCCCCATAGTAGTATGATAATTAATATGATCTGAGTTCTTAGCGTAACTACAGATGTACATTATTGAAAGTGTAAGAAACGACTACATTCATACCCTCTGAATATTTTGCACTTTCTTATAAAAATCTGTACGAATATCGCATTGCTTTTATCTCATGAGATAATTTCGAAGCAGGATTTTCTTGAGGAAAGGAAAATAAGGGATGTGCAGCTTGTGTAATCTTTGAAAGCATAAATATACTTCTGGAAACACAGACTACAAGAAATTATTATAACTTCAATTAATGGAAGTAATCGGAAGCAGTTCTATTTTAAATGTGACAGCCCACAAGAGTCGAACTGCATTTGTTTGCCTGTCATGAAAAGGGGAAAACACTTTCGGTTGGAATTCTCGGGAAACATTTTCTTGTTGTAAGGTTCCTTTATGATAATTTAATAGTTATTTTATGTTTTGGATCTTTACTGTCACTTCTCACTTCCGTTTTCCCCTACAGAATGAAAATTAGCTTCCGCGCATTTACGGTTACGATTTCAAATTGCAAGACAGAGCATGCTTTACCTGTCGAGGCCACGTTAATAGATTGTTAGCTAAGATAACATTTGTGGTCTTCGGCCTTGCTTTATAATTGTCAATAGTTGAATATACACGCCGTTTAAGATTTGAGCCAACTTCGCGTTAATTATTTGTTATTTTAAGTTATCTCGCGACAAGTGGTTGGCTGCGTTGTAAGCACTAAGTAAGCCTTCTGTTCTCATTTAGTTTGAAATAATGGATATTTTCAAGTTTCAGTTGTTACTTAGCAATAACGTCTACCAAGAATTTGGTTACTATTAAAAGATTTCAAAACATACCAAACGTTATATTGGCGCCCGAATAAAAGTATAGAATGGCTCAAGAAACTTTAATATTAAATCTGACCTCCTCAACATCGCAGGCTCTAGTAAGTCCCATGGATGGATTTGGATACATCATGGACTCGATGCGGGCCTCCATGAAAGCCGCACTGACGTTTGACGGGAGAAGCAGAGTAATTACATTTTTGCAACAACTTTTTTTAAGACTCGCATTTTCTGCGTTATCCAGTTGGGGAAGTACAAAACTCAACATAGCAACAGCCGAACTTCGAGGACAGGCACTGAACTGGTACAAATACATCGGTAAATTTTATTTGGAACAAGAAGCGAGAATTATAAACTCTAAGTATTTGAAACTGCTCTAATAAAATCTTTTCCAGTGGTGACAGATAGGGCGAAATTGGAAGCAGAATTCTTTAGCAAATACCAGAATAAGTTCGAAGAACCAACGCAGTTTATATGGAGAAAAGTACAATTGCTAAACTTATTGTTTGGGAAAAAAAGATTGATGCGGAAGCCATTCAAATTATATTGCCTAGGTTATTGCTGCTAATCGAGGATTTTTTTTTAAATTAAGAAACTCGAGCACGCTTCGGAGCTTGTTTGAGCTCACAGTGACTTTTAAAAGTAGGAGGGTTTCAGAAAGTACGCATACATCAGGATATGGCCAAAGATCGAAAGGACAGTTTTATAGGCTTATAGCGGAAGGAAAGCTATGGTGTGATGGAAATAAACGTTTTGAAAGAAGAAAGAAATTTTGATCCCCGGAGTAGCAATCGGCAAGAAAAATCACAAAAGAGAAAGCAGAGGGAAGAAGGCAATAAGGTTTTATTTTGGTTTATGCGCTTATAGCAAGACTATCTGTCTAAGGAAAGGATGCCTTCCTGGAGGGCTTTCTAAGGGACACCGGCTCGTATGCGCGTTACACATGGGGCCACGAGGGTGCCCATGCAGCCGGTCCGTTCGCGAGATTCGAGCCTCGGACCAAACTACCAATGTCCAGCGACTCTACCGCTCGGCCGCTAGCCGGTCGTAGAAAGCAATAAAAATTTAAATTATTAAGAAACACTTTAAGAAATCCCGCCGCAAGTGGTTGAGGGAGTTGTAAGCCCAAGTGTGCCTTTTGCTCTTATTTAGTTTTAAGTAAAGTTTTACACTCTTCTCAAGTTGTTACTTAGCGATATTTCGCTTAACGTCTACCAAGACTTTAGTCACTATTGAATGATTTTAAAATATACTAAACACTATAACGTGTTTTTTCTCTGAACACCAAATCCCAATGTAGTGTTCGGAAAATAATTGATTTCTCACGCGTTCTTTATTTTTTCGGCAAATAAACAACTTTTTTTAGCCAAAGTAAGCCGAAGAATTCTTTAGTTCCTATGTTCTAAATCACTACCGTAATTTACTAAGTGAGTATATCGAAATAAATATTCTTATTTTGCAGATTTGACTGCAAAGATGCATAAGTTTTTATTTAATTAATTAAAATATACTATTATTTTATATATATATATATATATATATATATATTTTAATAAGCAGATATTTTACTCGACGAAAGCCATAAAATATTATATTTTACTGCAAACACAATCTTCTCAGTCATTAGCAGAAGATGTTTCTACAAAATTGCTTACTTTTTTAGACATTTTATAACTGGATGCATGAGTTTTAGAATCACAATTTGAAGAAATTACTTTGCAAAAACCTTTTTTAACCACTCTTTGTTGCACAATGAACAGATTAAAATATATTTTTCCTTTTTCATATCTCGTAACGAAACTTGAAAATTTATATTTTTCAAGGTTTCAGCTTCCTCAAGAGAAAGACTTTAAATTTTTTTTAGAAAAGTTGGTCTCCTACAAGAACAAATATATAAGTATTCGCACTTTTCTGTCCCCGGAAATCGAGCACAGGATGCAATTAAGAATAGTCTTCTCAACAGTGTTTCTTACTAGCTTTTAGTTTCCGGCTAGCGGGCTGGTTTCTTGGAAGTTTCCCTATTTTCTTCATGTATAACGCGGATACGAGTTACTTTTCCTTAGAAAATTCTCCATGAAAATATTTTTCCCCTTCGACAGATAGCCTACGTGTGTGAAACAATCAATCCAGTCTAGTCTTGCTCAGTCATCGGTTGCTATGCAGCTAGCCATCCAATGGTCTCTAAAATGAATTCAACGAGAAATGCGTAATATGTTAGTTTATTTGAATATGGAAAAGCATAGGAGGGATGCTACGTTTCAAAGGGGAGGGATGCCTTCACGGAGGATTTTCTAAGAGAGACTGGCGTATATTCAAGTTACATAGGAGGAAACCACGAAAACGAACCATGCAACCACCCATTCGCGTGTGATAAAACATGAGTCGAAGGATCTTAACTATGGCATTTAAACAGTCTTAGTCATTCGAAATGCATAAAAGAGTTTAATTTAATCTGCTGCACAATTAATTTCACTCAAACTTTTCACTGCTATACAGTGAAGTACAGATTGTTGAAAATATGGGGTACGCCCAGGGAACTAATAAATGATTTTGCAGAAATGAAACTAGCAACACGCAAATGTTAATAAATCAGGATTTTTTCATATTTATTAATGATTACTTTTATAGTCAATTTTATCAGTCACATTGTAGAGTCGTTAGGTTTGTCGAAGCAGGTAATATAAAAAATCAACGATGCCCTCGCCAGTATTCAAATTCAAGACATTCCTATGGTAGAAGGACGCGCTTTCCAATTATATCCTGAAGGCACGAGAAGAAAATCCTTACAGTCAGCTGCAGTATTACCTTAACTACCAAAAAATTAGAGCTGGTGGAAAGAAGAAAAGTAGAGACACAGAGGAATTAAATGGACGGAGAGGGGGAAAACTTCAAAAAAAATTGTATATTGTAAAAGAATTTTGCTTATTAAATTTCCGATATAAATGTTTGTTTTAAGGTTTGATAATGCATTTTTTTACGTTCAAGGATGGTTTAGATTTTCTTTTCTTTTCTTATTTCTTTCTTAATTTTTGTAAACTTTTAATAATTCGTATTTGTGAGCTTGCAGATTCATTCGGTTATGGAGTACGAGACCTGAAAAATGTGCAGTGCCCTCTCCAGGACCCACTCCTTGACCTCTCGAATGCGCATCCAGTATCTTTCCAATTGCACCACGAAGGCATGCGGAAAGAAGGGAGAAAATGCATTATATACTCCTCCTTTCAAAGAGCGACTGGGGGTTAGGGGGCCTTAATCGCCAAATCCTGGAGACGAACTATCGTCCATCAACTTTTAGTTTGAGCGTCACTTGTAAAGTCGTTAGGTGGTTTTCTTTTTTTTTTTAGTTCCTTGTACGAAGTGAAAGGATGTATTGTAATCGCGAAAAATTTCGGGTATCATATTTCAACGAAAATATCCATTTTGACCGCTATCGAATGCAATTTAACGATGTTTTTGCATGACATCTGTGCGTAAGAACAGAATAAAGGACTCTTTTTCGAAAAAAATGCTATAAAACTGATTTAAAATAGAATCTGGAGAGGTTTTTTCGCGGACTCTGTGCGTAGGTACATATATATCTATGTATATCGTATAACTCAAAAATGAGTAACCTCAGAACGCTGAAATTTTGTATATAGGACTGCTATAGCATGTAGATGTGCACCTCCTATTTTGGTTGCAATACGCCGCTCCAAGAGCATTAAATATACGTAAATATATATGCACTCTGTTACACGGCTCAGTGAGCTCAGTTTCTTTATTCTTACATGTTTGTAAATTCTGCATTTTTTGCTTTAACAATGACTGAATTATGTTGTTCTTATCTTCCGGTTAAAGTTTTTATGCCTTTAGTTAACCTGCATATTATAGTTCTAGAATTATTAACAATTTAAAAGTTGTTCAAGTGCGGCTAAGCCTAATTTGTTTTGCCATAGCGACCATATTTGTTTACGTTTGAAACTTAGCAGAATAGTGGATTTGTTGCCAATCTAGAGAAACTAAGCTTCGCAACAACAAAGATAACGTCTTCTTTTACTATTGCGAACTAAATCACGCTTAATCAATTCTGGAATTTATTCGAGGAAATAAGTGTTTAAGATTTACTTCTTAATTGTTAACATAGGTATTTTGAATTTTTATGTATTTTTGCCTTGTCGCAATGTGAGAACTGAATTAATTGAAAGAGAAATACCGAATCGTCTGTGAAAAACTGTTTCTTTTTTTTTAAATTTCTTTTATACATCGTTTTAGATTTATTATAGTATTTGAATAGAACGTGTGGCAACTATTATATAGTTCTTTAGATGATATACTTAATTTTTGTGCATTCTGAGTTATAAAATGAACGAGATATAACGCTGTTAAGTGAACTTAGCTCCAGAGTGTCGCTATGGTAAACAAATGTAGTGAATTTTAAAGAGTGCATTTATTGTATTGTGGTTTATGCGCTATCGACGAAATAGATTTAATTAGATTAATTAGATTTCATTAGATTAGCACTGCACTTCTCGAATACCCGTCGAGTATGCTTTCAGTTACACCAAGAAGGCATGCGGAAAAGAGGTATAAAATACCCTATTAGCTAAATAAATTACGGTGTAAAATTAACTTCATTTCTTTTTGAATATTTGCCAGTTATGTTGTCCGTCTGTTAAGACTGTAACTTACCTTTTATTGTAGTCTTTTATTCATTTCTTTAAAAGACTTATAAGGTTATAAATACTCTCGCCTTCTTTGCATGCCTTCGTGGTGTACTGGTCAGCACGCTCGACGCGTATCCGAGAGTTTCGTGGTTCGATTCCCGGCGAAGGCGTTGCTCATTTTTCATCTCTCCTGCTTCTAAATAACCTAATGACTCTACAGACTAAATAATAATAATTATGATAAAAAAGCTTTAGATTGACGCAAATTTCATATAAATTTAAAATACAATTTTGTATAAAATCTGCTAATCTAGGTCCTTTTCTTTTAACCCTACACTTGGCATGTTTCTTCTTAATTTTATATGACATGCTTTGTTTCTCTGTAAATATATTTATTTGTCCTAGATGCATCCCTGGCGAAAAGAAAATTCATAAATTCTTATGCCTCATAGCAGCAAAGCTGGGTTAAAAATCAACGGATGCCAAGAATGAGGTATCAACTTTTCACTCTTTGTTGACATAAAAATGGAGAAAAAAAATGAAAGGTAGAGACACTTAATAATTTTACTTGAGAAAAGTAAATTATTATGCGTTTTCCACATAGGTACCTTATAAGCACATGCTTATATTACTTGATAATTAATTCAGTCCCGACCAAAGTCATTATCAGTGTAAAGCCTTTGTGTCCTCTGACCGGCCAGGGTTTCGCTAATAAAGCACAAATTTCCCAAATCTACTACGAGAAAAAATTATTTTCTTGATATTAATGAAAAACTTCTCTTGGCATTTTATACCTGGACTTATGTACTTTTAATATATTGCCTTGATTTCTTTCACACACTTTAATATGTACGTATATATACGTTCTTACAGAAATCACAAAAAAAATTCAGGCCGTATATATATGGCCTTGCCGGTTAGAGGGTTAAAACACACAGCGGCGCACAAACTCACTTCTGCACTGGCCATGGTCCCTTTCCACAATATGTTAAGAGATTCGGCAAACTAGATTCAGAATTATGTGAATGTGGTGCTGTAGGTCATGCAGCTCACTACCTTTTCAACTGCCCACACACCGATAAATTTCATTTAAAAATACCAAGCAGTGAAAACTGGCCTCAATGAGAGGAGAATTAAGAAGGCGAAAGGTAAGATAAAGGAGGTTAATCAAGTTATGCTCAGCAAGATATTAAGAATTACTGCCAATAACTGTCATAATTATATCTAATTATTATGCATATCTAAGTATTATTATTATATAAGTATTATATATATATTATATCCACGTATATTAAATCTCATGAAACTTATACAAGACCGTGTTTGTAATATATTTGTAATGTATATAATTTATATATGGAAGACCCTTTTTGTTATGATTATATCTAAGTGTTATTTATATCTCGGTACTGTTATATCTAGGTATTGTGTATATAAGTATTATGTATATCGTATCTAAGTGTTATGTATATTTTAAATAAGTATTCTACGTCTCATGTAACTTATACAAGACAATGTTTGTAATATATATGCTTATACACAGGCCTTGTATGCCCATGTAATATCTATATTTATGCATGGAAGACCCTGCTTATCATGATTATATATTAACACTGCAAGACTTTTACACCAAAGCCTTGCCGGTGTCAGGCCAGTGGCCATCCCAGGCGGCGCTCAACTGCCATCGATATTGGTAATAAATAAGTAGTAATTTATTTAATATCTTCTTTTAAAATATATTATAATATTTGCAAATATATCTACGATTGTATGTCGCACTGCATAGTTTCGCTTTCCTTATTTTATAATGTCTAATTTCATTAGTAAACATAACATTAATTTAGAATAAAATTAAATCAAAGAAATAAAAAACATTAATATAATTATATTTATTAATTTAAATAGAATAAAATTAAATCAAAGAAATAAAAAACATTAATATAATTATATTTATTAATTTAGAATAAAATTAAATCAAAGAAATAAAAAACATTAATATAATTATATTTATTAATTTAGAATAAAATTAAATCAAAGAAATAAAAAACCGGCTTCAGTGAAAGGCACTGCCGTGTTAACTGTTAAAAACAAGCCCAAACGCTGAGCAACGATAAAACCAGGAAATGTATTTGTATTGAATAGAAAGAATGTATCATTGAGAAGTTCAGCTCTGTTCTCGTTCTCACTGAAGTATCTATGTTCTTTTCTTATAGCAGATAATCCCCAAAACAGAAACACTCACACAAAAATGAAATTTTTCAATATCTTTTACAGAACTATGTCAAATTTCTTCTTTGTAGATTTTATTTAACGCCTTTCCATTACTAAGCAAGAAATTTCTTTCAAAATCTGCTTTCAGACATAAGCTACTTTCCTAAAAGAAGAGAGAGTGTGTCTTTTTATAGCAATCTCGTTTACTTTGCGATAAATGAAAATCAAAAGATAGACTAAAAATATTGCTAGCGAATTCATAGTTTTTTTAGTTCGTTGAAATTCACACATGTAGCATTCATATGGAATTATCCAAACTGCTTGTTTGATGATTGCTGGCTCAAAACGGCTTGCTCGTTCATGGGTTGCGTATGAACTAGAAAATGTAGTTTTATCCCCTAAGAATCTAAGGTCAGTTGCACTTAACGTTGCACGTCAGTTGCACTTAGATAATACTTGGTAAAATGGAGAAGTACACTTTTAACGTTTATGTAAAGCTTTTTTCTCTAAAATCATTTCACTCATCCGCATTAGAACCATTTTTCAATTTGTAATGGATGATATTTTTTTCTACGACAGAGAAGTTTTCATTCACGCATGCCTGTCGCCAGCCAAAGTTATAAGGAATTTTCGCTTTACCCTCTGCGTGATCTCGTAGTGCAGCTGGTAGCACGTCTGACTGAAAGTATTGAGATAGCACTAGAACCTGGCAATATCAAAATGAATTCGTAGAATGGTTTAGAGAATGCGCCATATTAGTCTCTAAAGAATCAGTAAAAGATCAAAATACTCGTCCAGCTCTAAATTAAATTTCATTTGCCGTCTAGCTACGGCGGCCTTTTCTCTATTCGGAATGTTTAGATCATAGATTCCCAACGTGGGCCCCCTTGTGGACGTTTCAGGCTTTCAGGGGGGCGGTAAAAAACCCAGAGAAAATTAGGGGG
>KK117195.1:0-45971 GCA_000611955.2 Stegodyphus mimosarum
CGTGCCCTGTAAAGTTATGTCCTAAGCTTCTATTACAGTCTACCTGGAAGACAAAGAGAACATAGAATGCTGATTGAATAATGATGTAAAGGAAAAATTTTCGAAGGCCACGAAACATTTATCATATTTAACCAACATTAAAGAACCCACAGGTTTGATGAGAGCAGAGAGGTTAAATTGAGTCTACATACTTTCAGTTATGTCAGTAAACTAAAATATGCTGCCCCAGTATTTATCAGATGTGGATCAAAACATGGGATATAAGTATAATTGTTACAAGTCCGATGAAGAATTAATCTTACGAAGAAGATTGCTATGCCAAGATTGGAACTGGTATCAGCTGCAATTGCTGCTACTGAGCTGCAGCAGCGGAATCCTTATTCTTTTGGACAGACTCAACCACAGTTCTTGCTTGGATCTGCCGCGATGACCAATGGTCAGTTTTTGTTAGTAACCTAATAAGAGAAATAAGACTACTGACTTCCTCAGACCTATGGAAACATACGCCTGGTGATCAGAATCCTGTTGATTTACTTTTTCGGAGCAAAACAGTTGCAAAAGTCTCGATAGTGGGAGAGAATGAAAGGAAAAGTTCTCTCCCACTATTCGACTGATTTCCAGAAACTTTTCCCATTAATGTCCAGCCTAATTTAGTATTCATGACAACTAAACCTCCTTTCAGTTCGTTTCTTTCACTTGTAAAGTTACCTGTAAAGAGATAAAGTTTTACAACTTCTCTCTTTGTTCGGTTTCGAACAATTACACACTATTCTCGTTGACAGCAAAAGAATCATCAAATCTTGACCTCTAATTTATATTTCCAAAGAT
This sequence comes from Stegodyphus mimosarum, assembly GCA_000611955.2. Taxonomy (NCBI): domain Eukaryota; kingdom Metazoa; phylum Arthropoda; class Arachnida; order Araneae; family Eresidae; genus Stegodyphus; species Stegodyphus mimosarum. Next base: position 829 of record KK117195.1, read on the forward strand.
TCAAGTAAATTCAACTCCCTGACTCCTAATACTATGTTCCTGAATGAAGCTAAAGAAGTTGCAGTATCTGATCTAGACTTGGTAGGAGTCAAGATCTAAATAAACGGTTCAAGTATACAGACTAAGATTTAAAAAAGAGATTCAGCGGAGTTTTCATACTGAATACTCAGTTCAGCTGAAGATGGAGGTCAATAAAATATCGTCGAGAAGGTAAATGTCAATGACATCATACCAGTTGAAATTGAGAACAAAAAACATTTAGACTAAGCAACTGCGAAAGTAATACAACTTATCCTAGATTACGATGGTAAAATCAAAATGATGCGTGTCAAGGCAGCATCGGATGTGTTGTTACGCTCAATTCAAAGAATCTCCTCAATGAAAATTGTTTGACATCAAGATCTGCTGAAGCACAAGAAGACTTAGCTCAGCACAAAGTGATAAGAGCCAGAAGGCAATGCAAATGATAAAAGAATTTTGCAAGACTCTGATAAAGCGATCTGCATGTGGTCGTAAGCTTAAAAATCTCTAAGAAACTGAACGTCTAAAATTATTATTTGTAAAGGTTTATAATAATGTAATTTTATTGACAGAATTCATATTTTGCTTAAATATTAGTTTTTTTCAGGACATAGAGATTTAATTTAATTTAATGTTAAAATTTATGCTAACTTCCTTTAATTAAGTTCATTTAAGGTTAAATAATGTTGGCTATTTACAACCCGCACCTTTTGATGTCAATAGTAAGCTGCAGCGAATTGGCAACAACGTGTTTTTCTCTGGTAAGGTAGCGGTATGTGAAGCCGTAACTTTAAATGAACTTGTATTTTCTGTAAATAAATTTATGTTTTTTATTCTTTTACAAAGAGTATTTTTCTTGCCATATTTCTTGCTATTTCTTGCCGGAAGGATTCATTTTACTGAAAGTGAATGACTGTGGTTTTCAATAGCAACATCAACAATCAAGTTATTAAGAGCATTAAAAATGAACATTAAATAAATTAAATTAATACAGAAGCTATTCGCACATTTTTAGACTCCCTTGCTTTGCTATAAAAATAATCGCTTGCTTGGAAATTTTTTTTAATGCAACTGTATTTTTAAAAGTGCAAATAATCGTCTGCTATTTGACAATTTTGTTTTCATGCAAAATTGCCCTTTCAAGAAAACAACGGACGGAAGGCTGTGTCTGGGCTCTTTCCGAAGAAAATTATTCCTATTTAGTTATTAAAAAATGTTGTGAATGCCATGATTTTTTTATATTTTTATATATTTTTTGTTTTTATTTTGGAAAGTGATATGCATTTATATCAGCTATAGGAGTATTTATAGCCTCAGTGTGACTCTACTAATTAAACTATTCTGATCATCATGTGCATTTAATGATAATGCATTAACATTCACTTAATAGTACTACACTATGGATGACTTTCTAAACTGTTGTTCGATTACTTTCAATACATATCTAAAAATAAGAAAAAAAAAAAAAAAGGCTAATTTGAGATTACACTAAAGCAAGGATTTGCAAACTAAAAGATCGATTGTTTATTGAAAATAATGTTTAAATGTTAGGGCGATCAACCTTAAAATTTGCAATTATCAAAATCGAATTCTGCAAAATAAGCCTTCCGAATTTTGTCCTTGGTTACTTACTAGAATGAGCACTTACTAACTTCGAGAAGCAAAGAAAACGCAGCTTTCAGATCGCAGAATATTAGACTCGTTCAAACAGGTTAGAGCCCAGCAGCGGCCAAGCGGTAACGCCGCTGAACATCGCTAATTCAATCCGAGGTTCGAATCTCGCAAACAGGCTGGCTGCATGGGCAGTTTCGTGGTTTTCATCACACATGTAAAAACATGTATATAAGCCAGTTTGGCTTAGAAAATCCTCCATGAAGGCATCCCTCACCTTAGGCAGATAGCCCTCGAGCTTTTGTCGTAAGCACATAAATCAAATCAAACAGGTTAGTTTGGTTTATTTGAGGCAAAGCCCGCGACAGTTGACTTTATAAGGTAAGAGATGCCTTTATGAAGGACTTTCAAAGACGAACTGGCTCGTATCCACATTGCACATGGGGAAAACCAAGAAAACGCCCATACAGCCAGCCCATTCGCTTAGAATCTAACACAGATCAAACTGCAAGTGTTCCACTCAGCCGCTGATAAGCCCTCTTCTAAAACGTTTCGTGCATATATTTATGACAGTAAAACATGGCATCGACGAAAAGGCGTAAGTTGCAGTGAAATGCCTTGAAATTCTATGACGTATGCTCTAACTTGCATAGCTTTCTGATTTGAGTGAGTATATGTGACGGAGATCAAAAGAAAGTTATGATACTGTTTGCATTTATCTTAACTATTAGTAGCGTTTAAAATAATTGTTAGAAAAATGAAAGAGAAAAATGTGTTATCTGCATTAGATTTTTTTAACATTTTTTTTCTCTTTATTTCCCCCTTTTTTTAAGAGTATATATTTCTTATAATTTAGAACTTGTACTTTGCAACATTGGATTAGTGTCCTGTTGCCGTTTTCAGAATTCTAATAAAATATTTGATTTATCGTTATTTCGAGAGATTATATTTCGGATAAAAAGAGATCTTTTTTCAGAATAAAAGAAAAATCAGATATTCTAAGCCCATTTTGAGCCTTTAATCGCTGCCGTAAATGCATTAAGCGTTTTTTGAATCTCTTCTAATTATGAGAAGGTATTTTGCGTTTAATGGTTTACAAGTTTATGCTGGTCAACAATAAACAGATGTTGATAAACGTTAAATTAACACATGGGTGTGTGAATCCCCTTTCATTATTTAGAGAGATCATTAACGAGCTGTTTATTCTTTAATGCTAAGCTTAAACAACTCGTAAATATCTGAAGAGAAATATGAATTTTTATTTTGAAGTAAATCTGAGTAAAATTTATAATGCCTGTACGACTATAGTTAAATATATACGATGAGAAAAGCAGCTACAGTCAACTCCTGTACAAAGGGCGGATTAACCAGACCTCGCATTAATTGGATCCTACTTAAAAAAAAAACGTTAATTTGCTTTTGGAGGAAAGATAGAAAAATTGTCAATAAATATTTTTCTTTAATGTCATTTATAACTTAGTTTTCTCAATGTAATAATGCTTATTTTACCATTGTTTGCAGTGCGTTCTTTTTGTTTCGAATAGCGTTCTGATTTGTGCAACCGAATGGATTTATTCTCCAGATTTAACTGTTTGAAGATGGAGATATATTGCTAATAGCATTTTCCTATTAATTTTAATATGGATTATTCGCTCCTTTTCTGTGTTGTTGTTGTTGTGACTTATCTCACTTGTCTGACAGTAAAATTCGAACAAGCTCACGAAATTCCTCGTTGCAAGGAGCGCACAATTGCGAGTGTCGTTGGCAAGAGCCTTGAGCACCGTGCAGGAGACAGTACGATTTTGCTCAGTTCCGTCCCCCCTCAATTCGATGGAGAACACCCCGGAGGGACGGGTCCGAAGGTATCATACTTCTTTTTCCCTATTTTCCAGAGGACTTTCCCCTCTCCGCATATTTAGGTGCCCCCATGCTGCACAGATACTATACATTTACAAGCATCCATGCATATTTATCCATGCATAAGCATATTTACAAGCATTTGAGAATTACTTTTTAAAATAAAACTAGAAATTTTCTTCTGTTTAGAACACAATTTAATTAGAATCTGATAAATTGTTTAATTTAAAATCAGTCAAACAAAAGAAACCTTAGATTAGCGTTGATTAATAAACTCAATCGATTTCGAAGATTAACCAACCACAGTTTCTCTCTCTTTATATATATATATAAATCAAAAATAAAACTAAATTGTAATTATGAGAAAAGCAACAACTATATTTCTACGGAAATCAATGAGGGTTAAAGAGAAAACAAATGTGGCGCCATCTGTCAAAGAAACCAGTAATGAAATCTGCAAATGATAATACGTAAAATTTTGAAACTGTTGGGAAGAACTAGACCAGAATTAATATTAGTAACTCAAGTTAAATTTTTGTGAATATTAAATGCTTCAAGGGATCCAAAAGTCTTTCGAACGAACGTAAGATCCATGTTATTTGATGCTGAATTTTATGGCTGTTCTTATTCATTTAACAGAATAGTTTAACTGCATACGAAAATGTTACGACTCAGTGATTTTAACCACTTGTCCATTAGTTAGTTGTCTTCTGACTGATTTGCAATAAAAGAAAGAACCGGGAGAATAAGAATACCGGTAGAATTGCAATAAAATAAGAAACCGGCCTTAAGAAAGCACAAATATAGAGTAGAGCATTTTGAAAATGCATTTATTTATAGTCAAACGAATCTTGCAAAATAACAATTTTCATTGAATTCATAATACGATCAATTTTCTAAAATAAAAATTTGCTGTGCTTCCGACTTCTTTCAGTAGATATGGCTCAAGCAGAAAGTTTTATTTTTATACATAATTTTTTACACCAATAACAGTGTTATCAAATTTGGTGAGACAAGCATATCTTTTATCAAAACTTTAAAAGTTTTAAAATAATCCATACAAAATATTTCAGATAATCGATTGAAAAATTCACAATAACGTCATCAATTTTAATTTATTTCATGATAGTGTTACCAACCAATTAAATTTTCTAATCAAGAAATATCCTTTTATCTCCTCACTCAAAAAATTTCTTTCAAAATAAAATATTCGAACTTAAAACAATTCTTCAAGACCAATACAAATTTTTTTCTTTGTATGGTGGGAATTACAGGAGCAACGCATATTTTTATGCTCATAACTTGTGAGTTTTTTAGGCTAACATACGCGTATATATTTAATTTCCACTGAATGTTTTGAAATAAGCTGATACTTTTAACCGACCTAAATGATTTTCAGTATTTTCGTGTCTCTGAAAACTTAATTCTTTAAGGGAGATTCTTCATCCACGAGACATCACAATGTTGACGCACTTTTATTTCAACGTTACATAATTTATAGATTTTTTACAAATCTGAATTTGTTTTCAAAAGTTTCGTCGAATGCACACTATCGCTTCATTGGTATTTTCGAACTGTGTCTTAAAAATTATGAAAAAATAACGTAATCAATAAAGGAGAGATGTTTTGACGCTTCTGTGCAACTTGACTCCAAATTAATGTTACGCTATATCGTTTGTAATAATTTTTTGCTGAAAAATTAACCACGTTTTAACAAGAAAGTTAAATGAAATAACATATTTGTGCATCTAAATGAACTTTAAAAATGAAAGTTTAAGCAAAAACATTCTTTGAGTTAAAACAGCTTTTGAATTCCCCCTTTTCCTCTTTTCTTGTCAATCTAGATGAACGCATTTTTGCAGGAATGACTAATGCTAAAAATCCAGAAGAATTGTTAAATATCACATGAATCGCAGAAGTAAATATATAAAAAATATTTTTGTAATTTCTACCATATTAATAACTTTTTATTCTGCTCATTAATATATTTAATAACTACACTTACGGAATTTGTGTTCAAGAAGTTCAGTAAAAAATAATGGACTGTATTCAGGAGCTGGTTGGCTTTGTTTTTAATAACAAAGATTATCATCACAAATATATATAATTTATTATTCATTTATTAACTAATTCGTTGTTACAGAGCACCGAACTGGCCCCTAAACATTTTAAATTCTCAATCACAACACGGTAAGAACTGTTACCGCAATTATACAGAATAAAAACAATGCTGAATAAATATTGCGTAGGTCCAGAGTAAAAACTCGCTCGCAGCGCCACCTGTCGGCAACTCATAGTCACTTCTAAACAAATACTAATGAAATAATGATTATTTTTTTATTTTTTTATATTTTTTCCCCCACCACAAAGCAGGGAAAATTGCTATAGTTTCAACTTTTTTTTAAACAGTTAGTCTTCTGAAGATGGTAAAAATTCTACAAGAATAAAAAAATACAGTTTTATGAATTTCCTGAGCCGGAAGAGTTTGAAGACATATGTTGCCCAAATCGTATGCAAACAAAAAAATATCTTCTAGAAATTTATCTTACTGTAAAATACGATTTCACAGTAAGTCTTTTATTTTATTAAACGCAGTTTTATATTTTTCGGTTTTATGATTATTGTACCGTTATTTCGAATTCTGTATAGATTAAGCTCTATTTACTCCAAGGTAAAACGAGATCATTAAATATGCAGGGAAGTTAGTATTTCCTATATTCGAAAAATCTTGTATAAAATGTTGTAAAATGTTGTATTTTGATAAAAAAAAATATTTTTATCAAAAGAAATATTTCAGAGCTCTCGAATTTTCCACAGAAATATTCGTAAAAGTGTTCACAGTATCACACAGTACAATCAGAAATTACACTTCAAACTACTAAAAATGTTAAACACAACGTAATGCATAAAAGATAATCCGATCTCTCGCTGAACTAACAACTCGCAACAATAACAGCAATAGCTAACTGACTGTTTAAGATTAGATACTCTCTCCAGCCGTATATAGTTTTCACTCGGCCGCCGAGATATTTCAAGTACTTTCTTCTTCTCGAAATTACTGAAAAACAATATGAGGGTCGAATTACGGCTGTAGCTAATATAGTGATCAATTACGTTTATTCAATTACAATAGCTATTACGGTGATACAAGGACCTAACAAAAATGGTCGCCTTTTGACGATTTCTCGCCCAATTTGGTAATAAAATAAGTCGCCAAATTACCGAGATCCCTATTTATTTATGGTTAAATGGATTTCCGGCATAGTTCGTCTCTTCAGATTTTTCATGTTACATTACGCAGAAAAATACAACACTTTCGGAAATGACTGCAATAAAATCATGTATCTATTGTTTAACCAGACAAGTATAATTTATCTGTTATGTATTCCTGAGTGCTACGCGTTGAGACATCTGCTGAAGTAATGACTGTAGATGAACAAGAACACTTGAAACTTTATTAAAATGAATAACAAGTCTCATATGCAAGATAAAGGACTATTATGAGCTGCTAAGAAACGGAAGTAAATCTAAATTTTCCTTAACATATGAGAAGTAAATTACTAAAATTGCTCGCAGGGTAATATCTAAAAAACAATCACTTAGTAGAACATTTAATATTAATAAATCAGACCGAGATCTCGATCTAACTAACTAATGGTTGCGCAGTGGCATCTTCTTACAGGGTTGCTCAGAGCGCACTACTGGAGAGCACTTCTGAAAACTTCCGTCAATAAAGCTTGTCAAAAATCTGTCAGCATGAATGTAAAGAATCTGCCATTATCGAGGTATGGGTTTATGCATGCCCACATCTTTGGGCTATCCTTAAATTTCCGAGGGAAGTCCATAATGTAAGAAATAAGCACTCACAATAATAATATATGGATATAGATTTAAAATTAAGTAAAGTAAACTTAAAATTATCATGCAGAATGTACGATGTAAATAAAAAAAATCATAAAAACGATGCATGATAACGCAAAAGTACAAACAACCAAATTATGTATAAATGAGCTCAAATATTGGCAAAACGTTTCAACACTATTAACACACTTCTAAATATAATATTTTGTTAAAATGTAAATAAATAATTTAGTACATATTTATATTTTATGGTCTTTAAAGGAAACCAGTGGCAAAATGTTACGTTTCAAATTCAGTTATTTTTCTATAAAATATGTGAGATATTTTTTCAGCTTTTGTTCGGAATGAAAGAAACAAAATTATCGTTGAAAGTTTTTAAAGCAGAGTAGTATTAAAGATTATGAAACGCATTGAAAGCATGAAATTTTCAAACTAAAGTACTAAAAAATTGAAGAAAATATTTGCAGAAAAGTGTCTTTAGAATTCAGTTTCAGACACGTATAAAAGAAAAGATTTATTGGCGAAACTAGTTTCCGTTAGATTAAAATAAAAAACGGGGAAGATATGCTTTCATTTTCCCAAATTGAAGCACTAAGTAATTAAAATTTAATCTAGACTTTATTTTTTAGTGTAATCGTTTACTCAGTGTATGTGTATACTAAACTTCTTTCAAAATACAAACTAGAATAAAGCTACTTCTAAGGGAATTAAAAAAATCCTTTTACGTTAAAATGTAGTTCGTATTACTTTTCACTAAGTAACTTAGGCATTAATTTTGCGAAAAAGCTTTCAAAATAAATAATGTATGAAAAAGTATTTTAAACTTTTCCTATGTATTTACGAAAAATATTAAAGTAGCATTTTTATTAATAAAACTGATTTTGAGTGTGGATGCGATATAATTATTAAATTTAAAAATATTCTTTAGGATTGAATATTACTGTAAATAATAAGAGAGTGTTTCATGCTTCATTTACTACATGCGGATGAAACCGCAAATATACTTGCAAAAATGAATACATAAAACGCAGGATTTGTATGAATAAGGAAATACATGTTTAGGAAAGAAATACTCAGTTACTAAATTCTATTTTATTTATTTATTTTTATTTCCTGACCGCCGTTTTATGCAGATGCATTTATTTGATAAACATGTTCTGAATACGGCAGAGAAAATTTGACTTACAAGTCTAATTAATTCGGCGATGAGACTATTACTGTTAGATTATTTAGTCTTGCTGGTTATTACGCAATTGGTAATGTAAGAATTAAATCCATGTTTATTTTAGCTTTAATTCCTTTTTACTTCCTTGTACGAAGTAAAGGAAGCATTGTAATCACGAAAAATTTCGCGTATCCTGTCTCAACGAAAATATCCATTTTGACCGTTCTCGATTCCATTTGAACGATGTTTTTGCCTTACATCTGTACGTACGCACATCCCCCCGGGGGTTGACTCAGGAGAATTCCTGGGAAGTACTGGCTAGGATCTGTACTTAGACAGTCTCAACCACGGGGGCATATAAGTTGTCTTCACAGGACTAGAGCCCAAGTTTATTCTCAGGTTGGTTCAGGCTTGGCAGGGACCGTACTGGTACTGTCGTGTCTGTTCCTCTGTCTGGGGTGGAGCTAGAATGGAGATCACCGGCCTCTTCGTCGGGGGTTTGGCCCCCATAGTTCCGGCGTAGGGACTGCTTGTCCCATGCCTTGTATAGGGCCAGGTGGGGACTGTGGGGTCTGCGTCGTCGGCGAGGGGGTCTCAGGAGCTTGGACAAGCTCACCCCGAAACGCAGCCCCAGGACGGGGGTCCAGTTCTTGAGTTCTGTACGTACGCACAGAATAAACGACTATTTCTTCCAAAATGGATTCTGAAATAGATTTCAAATGGATTCAGAAGAGATTTTTTCGTGATGTCTGTACGTACGTATATATCTCGCATAATTCAAAAACAAGTAGCCTCAGAACGTTGAAATTTTGTATATGGGACTGCTATAACATGCAGATGTCCACTTCCTTTCTTTGGTTGAAGTCGGCCGCACCAAAAGTATGTAAATATATGTATATGGGCAACCAATTTGCTATCCAGCTCGGTGAGCTAAGTTTTTTTTTATTCTTATCTGTTGGTAAATTGTGTATCTCTTGCTTTAAAAGTGATTGAATTATATTGTTCTTATGCTACGGTTAAGGTTTTTATGCTTTTATTTAATATGCATGCAATAGTTGTAGAATTGTCAACAATTGAAAAGTTAAGATACAATAACACGTCGAACAAATATTAATTTAGAAGTCAAACAACAAAAATCAGCCTTATATTTTCAAATTTTCACAGGACTAGTTTCCATGGTTTTACCCAACCATCACCTCAGCTGCAAAAGTGCAAATCAACGAGATAAGATACGATAAGAAAGCCTGGACAGGAGGCAAGCTCCTGGCGCCATCTGTTGATGGTCTGGTTTCATGAGATATTTTAAGTAAGAAATTACATAAAATGTCTTATGTAAGAAATTACGTTGTATTACCTAAATGCGTAGAAAGTAAATTAATATGTTACTTTCCATTAAAATTTTATAGTGTTGTATATATATGATTCCTGTAACTCGAAAAAAGAGGTTCGATTCCTGGAGAAGGCCTACATTTATGAATTCTTTTAGTTTAAATTTATGAAACTGAATTAAAATTCTAAATGTATCTAAAACTATAATTTAATTCTAAATAATTTAAATCAATACAATTGTTATTTTATTACTATTTTATTATTAATTGCTAGATATGTGTTCCTCACGTCAGTCAGAGATGTTTTAAATACGAATTTGTTATATTTTTGTAATTATCTATCCGTTTAGAGTATACTTTGATTGAAAGTGACACAAGATGGTCGTAATAAATAATATTACATCAATTTACATTGAACTAAAGACAAACAAGTCGTTAAACTACCTTGAAATATTCTGCATTAAGAATGAATTATCGGAATTCGAATATATAAGCTTAAATTACTGTAAATTAGTCCTGAGCCAAATTTTAGGCCAATTTTATAAATTGTCAGATGAATTTTCATTTTATCCTTTAGTACTAGATGTCTAAGTAAATAATGCTACAGTATTAGTTCGATGCTGCAGAACTAAACTAATTATTAAAATTAACTTCTGTTTCTTGTCGGATAGCAGACAACTGTGATTGAGTACATTTCAAAAGTAAAGATTCAATTTAAAGCCTAGCAACCTGGTTCTGCTATTTGATGACAACTAAATTTATTTTCATGGGCAAAATCGCTAGCTCGTAACAACAGCGCCAAGGCAAACAAAAGAAGCATTTCACTGGAGGAGGCGTATGCTACTTATTGTCACTTCTAAACATAGGTTACGCTTCTATTTAAAAATCACTTTATTTATATTTTCTGGTGGAATACAGAAGCTGTTTGCACATTTTTAGAGGACTTTGATATGCTATAAAAAATCGCCTGCTTGGAATTTTTTTTTAACTGCAACTATATTTTTAAAAATGTAAATAATCGTCTGCTACTTAACAATTTTGTTTTCATGCAGAAATGCACTTTTAAAGAAGCAATGGATGGAAGTCTATGTCTGTGCTTTTTCCGAAAAAAATATTCGTGTTATTAAAAAATGTTGTGAAAGCCATGATTTTTTCGGTATCTAAAGGACGATACATGGTACTATCAATAAGAAAAGACAAAAGCCTCAGAGTTTGGCTTCAAACAGAAAAATTATTCCAAATGAGTATCCAAGGAAAAAAACGAAATGTTTCGAATATTGCAAAGGTAAGAAATTTAATGTTAAAAGAAAATCTGTGAAGTCAGAGGGCAGTCGCATAATCATTAAAATGCTCAGTGCCAATTGTAAAGAGAGTGATTAATGCTGATTTGAAGCTAAAAAAGGAGAAAAAGTAATATTCATCGTCTTTCTCTGTTGCATATCGCCAAAAGCAGAACGCTCTGCAGAATTATCTATGTGAAACAATTATTCGGGCAAAAATGGAAAAGTGTTGTCATGGAGATAAATCTTTTGTGCAATAAAAGAGATCCATTTATTTTCATAAAAGTGAACTAAAAAAACCTTAGAACATAGTTCAAAGTATCTAAAAATGTTTTCCAGAGGGATTTATGATTGTTGCTGGGTTTTGATATAACGACAAATAAAAATTAAAGAGAGTGAAGAAAACTGTTAAACAAATTTTATACCCAATTTTCAAATATGAAATGCCTTCTTGCGCGGTTTTGGATTTTTAAAAAAAGAATTGTGCCAACGTCGACAGGCAGCCATCTTTGGACTTTGGAAAGTTATTCGAGAGGAATGGGATAAAATACTTCTTTCAAGACTAAAAAGCGCTTCATTATCTTTTAAATTACGGTGTAGAAAGATAGTGAAGAATACGGGTTAACAAATGGAACATTTTAAACACAAAAATGTTAGGAAATATTTCTGTATATACTATGAAAATAGTCCAAAAAAAATGTGCGAACAGCCTCTGTAAATCAAAATCAGAACTTGAGGAAAGATTTTAACTTAATAAATAAAAAGTTCATAAATCAAATCATGCAAAAAAATGGCAATTTTTTTTATCGATATGAGAACAAGCCATATTTTCAGTGAAATTTTACTCTAAACAAACATAAATATTTTATGCTATTAGTCGAAAACTGCAGTTTTTTTCCTTTTGGTATTAAAGAATACGGTATTCTTTAAATTCTCTTTTAATGAAACCGTTCGTTTAGAATAGATACATATAAAGCCCACAGACAACCAGCTTAATTAATTATTGTTTTTTGCATTCATAATCAGTAATAACTGTAATTAGTGTCTGCCCGTAATAATACTCAATGAAAAGTTGTTTCTCTATAAAAGGCTAGAATACAAAATATAAGTAATTCGATAATTTTAAAAGGCGTTTTCCTTTCAAGAATAAATTTAATAATTCAAAAGTCATTTCTTCTTTTAAAGTGAACAAATAATCCTTTGAACCAAAAGGCGATAAAACGGACGGTTATTCGAACTTTGCTATTCAAAGAGACTTTTCATGGGAATAAGACGTCATAAAAATTAGTTACATTATTTCATGATTAATGTTGGAAAATAATACTCGAATAAATATCATTTAAGCGAATTGTTTGAAGCTAAGCATTTTTATTGCAAGAAAAATTTTATTTTTAGCGTTTCATTGAATAGTACCGGCTTTTAAAGAAATGAGAAGGATTGAAATAATAATTTTATATCCCGAAAAATTTTAGAAAAGAATTTTTACTAAATGCTTTTTCAACAAGCGAACAGTGTTCTTTGTAGAATAAAAAAGTATGTTTCTTATATATTTTAATTTATTAAGGTATCAGACTTGATGGGCAATTTATCGAAACATTTAATATAAAACATTTTCTTTACTTTTGCATTAGAGTAATAGAGACTAGTACTTGCAGTCTAAGACTAGTACTATTAAGACTAGTACTTGCAGTCATACGCATTTTAAATCGAAGAAAGAAAATTTGAAAGGTTTTAGATTTTAAATTACATCCGAAGGGGCGTTTTTTTTAACATTTCGTGTGTTACCTTTATTTATTAAATATCACGTTCTTCGAATTTAAACCATAAAATTCAGCTCAAGACAATATCGCAAAATAATTTTAAATTGAGCATAAATTTAGATTTTCGAATACACAGTGTCACGCGCTGGAGATAAAGATGTTTTTTTTTCGTACAACGTTGCCAAAGCACTCATTAATAATCTCATTATATCCTAAAGCATTATTTTTAATAAATATTGGATGTGCGGTGTACAGTGGGATTGCATTAACTAATAAACTCTGAATACTTTGGGAAACTTCAAATGCTCACGTCTTTAGAACTCAAATTTTTCGTTATGAGCTCTTACACAACTTCCAAATTTCAACTTTTTTCAGGGATAGTTGGTATAATAAGGCGATTCTAGTCGAGCTCTAGCACATCGCTGATGTCCCTCATAGATTTCCCTGTACCTGGTACTCTTATACCGCAGTCTTGAAAAAGAACGTCTATATCATACATGTTCTTTGGTCCTAATCAGTAAGTGGTTAGCGATTGATGTCTGACGTATCTTTGGCCCCGGGCTTGAATACCAAAGAAGGCATGGATGTTTTGTAAGAGCATAGTGTCTGCTCGGTATGGGAGCACTTAAAATGTTGGAGTGTTGAAAGTCCTGTCGAGTGTATTTGTGGTAGGGTTAAGAGAGGTGGGAGAAACTTGGATTCGTCATTCGAGGTGTTCTCTCAAAACTAGGCTCAGCTGCACGTAATGCGGTGTTATTATGACTGCGCGACTAATAGTGAAATTCTGATGTCTCGTCCATTTCCGCCTGTACCTACTAATACCTGGACTTTTTACGTTTTAAAATATTCCGTTAATTACCTAGGTGCATTTTAAGTACATACGTAGGTACTTACTTAAAGCTAGAAGGAAAAATATTTTTAGACGTACACTGCGGGGGGGGAAGGCAATCCTATATCTCCCGATCTACTGAGCCGGTTGACACAATTCAACACGCGTTTTCCATGTCTCGAAAGCACGACTTAGGATATGCATTAGATTTATATATGTTGTTTTCCTAATATAGGCATTTTGAAATAAAATCGGACTTTTCCCCGAAATGACATCCCAATTTTTTTCCGCATTTCAATTCTGCGACTCAAATTATGCCAAACTGACAAGTTTTGTAAAAATCGCCCAAGTAGTTTTTGAAAAAATTAGCTCTCAACATTTTAGCTCCTCAATGTTAATTGAATTTGGTATATATTTGTTAATATCTCTTTCTTTTGTTAAACTTATTTGATTCTTCCTTCCACATTTCGAAATTTAGGTTCAATCCAAATAAAATTCGCCCAATTTTTATGATTTATTTTAAAAATTTGTATTTTTAAATAGTTTTTATAAATTTCTCGAAAAGAATTTTGAATTAAAAAACACCTATAAAAATTTTAACATCATCTTAATGGAAAAGTATTTCTAGGCAACTTGCAAAAAAAATTAGAGTTTCTTATTCAAAATTTTCTGAGATATACATGAATTTACATACTGGCGCGTTTTGAAATTTTGCGTATTTGTTATAAGCAATAATAACGCCAAATGTGGTTTACGGACTTTGTTAAAATTATTTGAAAGTATGAACTATGATTTCTTTTCCGCTCGTCTACTAAGAAAAAGAGAAAAGGAAATAGGTTGCTATAAATTAAGGAGTTCGCCATGTGAACTGTTCTTGGAGCAAACTGAAAAAAATGCGCAACGATAAATTTTTGAATTTCTCCGTAAATTTCGCACCAAATTTCCCAAAATTTAAATTTTTAGGCATAATTTGAGTCGTAGAATCGAAATATCGAAAAGATTTTCATGTCATTTCATTACCAATCATACATGCTATGAGTTACATAAATAAGATTCCTTATTAAAAATCAAGTAATAATTTTTAATAAATTTTTATAATTTTTTATTTTTAATCTTTCGGTTTATTATACTGATGATAATGTACCGCTATATTCTTGAAAGCAAATTAAGCATCTTCTGCAGGAAAATTAATTTGGCGATGAAATTATCAGTTTGCCAATATATGTAATTAGCGAACAACTGTTCGCTGTTTTGCAAGAGATCATAAAACTGGCAATTTCCCAGTTCAGAGGAAGATAAGGCTGCAGCAGGGTACTGTAACGCGAAAAAGACATCTTGGAATAAGTTTAATATTAAAATCTTATCGCATTAAGTAATTAATAAATATATTGTTTCGCGGCCCAGGCTCTTAGACATCTCTATGATAGCTAGAGAATAGAAATGAACAAGAAGAAACTGAAGCTTCATTTAAGCAAATAATAACTTATATAGTAAGATACACGGTACACTAGGTTGAAGGAGCTAGCTACCCAGACCTGGGTAGTTCGAGGCCACCTTACTCTTTTAAACGCTCCAACCCTTAAAGGCGATCCAAAGAGGCAGATTTCTGCTTCACTCAGTTTGGGTAAATAAGCACAAAGTCAATAGTGGACGGCAGTGCATCCATCTAAAAATCAAAGAAAACAGTTAGATATCGACCGTCCCCAAGTGTTGACCAAAGGGAGCTAAACTCCCAAGGACAACCTTCGAAGTCAAATCATCTTAACGTCCCCATAACCAAGCGGCAGAGAAGACAGTTTCTGTTGAACCCGAACCTACCGCCAAATAAAGGATGGTTCTAGTCACTGTAAAACAGTTTACTTACCCCAGAAGTCGAGTTTGTCTAGGTACTGACCTAGCCAGAACGCAAGGATTGCTCCCAGTCGACCCCCAGGCGAAATAGTAAGATAAACAGTTACAAATAACCCCAGCGGGGGAAAAGAAAAAAATCAAATTCTTCTTATCATGCGAGGAATATATCAGATCATTAAAATCACTCTCAGAGTAAAGTCTAAAACAATAATCACAAAGCCAAATGTCCTATTGAAAAGTACTAGCATGCAGATGAAAGAACTAACAGCTAGCTAGCAAAACGAACTGACTTACAGACGGCTGCACTACAGCTGGTATTTAACCTTTTTCTCAAGGAGAAATCTCTATACAGATCCTACTGCTTACAGCGCTCTATTTATAGAGTTGTTCATAGAGGCGAGGGAAGTACTTTTCGAAACTTCAAGAAAAATCGCTTTTAGAGCTTTCAAAATGAGTTTTCGACAAACATCCAGAATTCTGACAATAAAACGCTCAGCGTCATTCAGCCCGATAGGAGAGTTTCTATCAATTATCTCCGGTTCTAACTGAACTATTCTTATATTTCACACTTTGGTGGTGTCAGAATTAAAAGCTTTACATCATAGTTGTTGTTGTTGTTACCAGTCTCACTTGTCTTATGAAGGTCAGCACAAGCCCGCGACATTGATCGTGGCAAGGAGTCAAATGCACCTGTCGTTGGCATAAGCCTTGAGCACCATGTAGGTGATAGCGCGACTTTACCTCAGTTCCACCTCCAATTTTGAAAGCCAGAACGCCGGTGGGGGGTTGTTATGGGTCTGAGGTTGAGGTCTCTATGCTTATCCTCCCACCACCAACTTCTAGGGGGGGACTTTCGGCTTGCCACATATTGATAATGCCCCCATGCTGCACAGACACTATACATTTACAAACATCCATGCCGTCTCCGGGAGTCGAACCCGGGCCTTTCGGTACGGCAGTCAGCGTCAGAAACCACTATACCGGTTGGGCGGCTTACATTATAATAAACGAAATAAAAGAATTCCAAATAAAGTAAGTTGTCTCAATTTTGATTAAACCAAAATATAAATAAAATGAATGCATAAAATTTACTTAATAAGTAAATAACAAGATACTTAACTCTGCAAAAATACATAAAATTTAAATTGTAAAGAAATAAAACACAGATATTTACAAAAGTGCACAGACATATTAAAATATTTAGCTCTCCCAAAAGAAAGACTTTAAGACTTTAATGCCGGATTATATTAAATCTATTTTAATTAGCCTATCATCGAATGTTTAGAATTTAGACTAACCATCCATAGACAGAGCGATGTGCATTTTATAAAAGTTCTCGAAATACATACAAATGAGGAAAGGACTCAGTTGCAGAGAATCAAATTCGGAAGCTTACGGCGAGGACATTTCGCGAATGAAATTAGAATAAATGCAAACTCACTGGACATTCCACGGCAAACGAGTGGTCATGTCAAAACTATATAGAAAGGTAAATTAATGAATTAGAGACAGGAACAGTTATTATTATGCACGGATAGCGCGAAGTATGTTCTCGAAAACTGTTGGACAAATCCGTGAAAATACATCAAAACAATTTTGCGCATTTGGTATAATCTAATATGTTTTCTAATTAAATTAAGTTCGTAGAGTAATAACGCATTCACTTTAATTGAGTTAGCTGGAAGTTTAATGAAGTTAATGCTAAGCGATTTAATATTTGGCGCAAAAGGCATTTGGAAATAAACTATGCTATTGATCAAATAAAGATCACATAAAGTACTATTGAAATATTACTTATACAATTATTCAGGTTTTATTGCAAAATTGTAAGATTTTTCAAAGAGTCAAAAAACAATAATTAATATATTTGTAGAAAATGTAGATAATATTCGAGATTTCTTTTACTTCCTTGTATGAAGTAAAGGAAGAATTAATTGTAACTGCGAAAAATTTCGGGTAACAGATTTCAACGTAAATATCCATTTTGATCGCTTTCAGGCAAATTAGAATGATGTTTTTGCTTGACATTTGTACGTTCGGACAGAAAAAAGGATTTTTTTTCAGAAACGGATTATAAAATGGATTTAACCCTCTGACCGGCACGAGGTTTCCCTAAGAAAGCCCAAATTTCCGAAAACTTCCATAAAAAAGAACTATTTTCTTGATATTTAATGCCAAAATATCCCTGGTACTTTGCACCTATATTTATGCACTTTTAATATATTGTTATATCATGCCTTAATGTTTTGAACATATTTCAAGATGCACGTATATATACGTTCTTACAGACATCACAAAAAATATTCTAGGCCGTATATATATTCTAAGCCGTAATTCTAGCCCTTTCTGGTTAGAGGGTTGGATTTAGAAGAGACTTTTTCATAATGTCTGTACGTAAGTACGTACGTACACACATACATACGTACGTACTCACATACATACATACGATGCATATATATATATATATACGTACATAAATACGTTCGTATGTACGTATCTGGCATAACTCAAAAACAAGTAATCGTAGAAAGTTGAAATTTTATTCATGGGGCTGCTAGAACGTCTAGTTGTGCACCTCCCTTTTTCGTTCTAATTGGCCGAAGCTATAAATACCACCAAAGGTTTATATATATATATCTTTGGTGCGAAACTGAACTCACCGAGTAGGCTAGCAGAGTGGGAATATGCATACATATGTACGTGAGATTTTTTATTCATATACTAGCCGCTGCGCGGCCAGCCTTCGTCTGGCTTTTAAGGGTACCGAAAAAATGCCTAAAGAGAACACCAAACGTTAAATTTGAAAACTGCACAGAATTTTACTTGCAGAACAATTTTATCGAAAAGGAAACAAACAACAACGGAAAAAAAATTCAAGCAAAAAGGCATTACACATAAAAAGCATACAATGAAATAAGCAATATCCCTTAATACAAATATTACTTATCCTAATAAATAAATTAACCAACTTCCCTCTGAAAATTCTTAAGAACTCAAATGGTATAAACAGATTAAGAATACAGATTAAGAACTTAAACAGATTCAAAAATATCATGCAAAACGTTTTTATAATTAAAATTATATATAATTAAAACATAATATAAAATATTACAATGAAATAAGCAATATCCCTTGATACAAATGTTAATTATCCTAATAAAGTAATTAAACAATTTACCGTTGCAAAAAGAAACGACTTCTTAATTTCTTAAACTTTTCAGTCTCTTAAAAACAGTAACATAAGAAATACGATGAACAATTGTTGCCAAACCGAAATTTTTAAAAGAATGAAACTATTCAAAATGATGCAATTTCATCAAAAATCTATCAACAACAATAAGAAAGGAAAATTGTTGCCAAAACTACATTTTAAAATATCTGAGATGTGAGAAGTGTATTCGGAAGCTTCATTTAAAAAATTTTAAAAAAATACAAAATATTATTATTTTTCCAAAATTCTTTTTTTAAAAGGAGTCGAAAGGATTAAAGTTCAACGTGTCCAAAAATCAAAGGAAAATAAACAGCACATTTTTTAAAATAAGTTTTTTTAAAAAAAATTCCGCTGAAAAGGTGTTAAGCTCACCTTCCTAAATAAATTCGTATTTAATCGATTTATTGAAATACGAAATTTATTTTAAGTTCGTAAAATAGCTAAGTGTCTACGCTTCACGACGATGTAAAAATGAAATGTATAGAATGAAATCTCGCTTTCCTGTAGCCCATTATGTCTCAAAATGACGCGATTTGGTCACAAAACATAAAATAAAAAAAATTCCACTTCGAATTTCGAAAAAATCGCTTCGAGGTGCACTGGCTCTTGCGTAGATACACCTATGTACCAAATTTCGTGGCCCTGGGTCTATTAGCTTACTCGCAACACGAATGACACACACACACACAGACTCTTTGTTTTATTATATGTAGAGATGCTAATAAATTGTGCAAAGTCAATATTTGGAAATTATGGATTACGGATTGGCGTTGCCAATCACATTTATCCTTGGAATTATGTTACAATTTTTACCTCCTTGTACGAAGTAAAAAGGAAGTATTGTAATCGCGAAAAGTTTCGGGTATCATATTTCAACGAAAATATCCATTCTGACAACCACCCAATACAATTCAAAAACGAGCAGTCTCTGAATGTTGAAATTTTGTATATAAGGCTGCTATAACATGGGATGTGCACCTCTTATTTTGGTTGCAATAGGCAAAAGTATATAAATATATATATATATGTATCCACTCTGCTAGTCGGCTCGGTGAACTCAGTTTCTATATTCTTATATGTTTGTAAATTGTGCATTTTTTGCTTTAAAATGATCGAATTATGTTGTTCTGATCTCCTTGTTAAGGGTTTTATGCCTTTAGGTAACCTGCTTGTTATTGTTGTAGAATTATCAATACTGCGGCTGAGCCTGATTTTTCTGGCCGAAGCAGTCATATTTGTTTACATTTGAAACTTAGCAGAATAGTGGCTTTGTTGCCCATTTAGATAAACTAAGATAACGTCTTTTATTATTGCGAATTAAATCATGGTTAATCCATTCTGAATTAATATTTAAGTTATTAAATTATCCCATATATTGACTCAGCATAGCGTCCACAACAAATTAAGTCAGTTTCTACGTCTTCAGTGTCTTTTTGCCAAGTTAGACCAAAAGTAAACTTTCAGTTTTGTGCACCAAAAAATCTGTCTTCTTGCCCGCTATCCGAATTGCTTTTTTTTTTTTGCGTAGAAACTCTAATTTTAACCGTAAAAGTTGTTCTGTATATTGTTTTAACTGTTTTTATGTTTAATTTTTTTATATTTTTAAATTTTTAATAAAAATAGTTTTAGGTTTTAAGTATTTTCGCCTTGTCGCGAAATGAGACCCGAATTAATTGAGTGAGAAATATATCTCTAATGAAATTCGAAGAAATAAGTTTAAATGAAATGTAGGAAGAAATGGATATAATTTAATATTACGTACAAGGAAGTCATGCGGTATATACATCAGATTTTGTATTTTTTAAAGATAAAAATGCATATTCGTTATTCCAATTTTGTAATCAAACAAATATGTTATTGTTATTATTTATTTTCAGATTCAATTCTTCATGGATTCTTCAAGTGTATTTTCATATTTATGTTTCAAAACTTATTTCTGTATCTTTATTTTCAGAACTCGAGTGGGCCTGGTTTAGCCGAAAAATATTAGTTGACATGTCCATTCACTCAACAGCACACTTAGCCTAAAACACGTTTAGCCGACATTTAGAGAAGAGCAGGAGAAACTGCTTTAATAAAAATTATGCATACTTATCCTACCAAAAGCTGCTTACAGAGAATACAATGAAAATGTGTTGGACAATAATTACATTTTTGGCTTTATTTATGCTAGATATAATACAAATAATTCCTGTCGGTATTTACAAGTTATAAAACAAATTAAAAAGAATGTAATAAATGATGCTATAGCATTCAAATAACAGTAGTAAAGTAGGCTAAACTAAAATGAAGACTAAATTTTGCCCGCATATACATTTATGCATATTTAGGCTAAATGTTCGAACTTTTTCGCACACTAGAATAATATTTTTTTAAATATGATTATTCAGTATCAATCATATGAGATGACGTTGAATTTGCATCACTGTTAAAAGCTATATTTAAATAGTTAAAGCAATTTCTCATGTACTAGCCGACTAGAGGAAATGTCGGCTAAGTAAACTCATGTCCATAAATTAAGGATAATGCAAAATCAGGCAAAGGAAGAGTCAGAAGCAAAACAAATTTCACTTATTTGTAAAGCTTATTTATTAAGCAAAAGGTAAAGAGCAAACAAAGATGCTATATGTTTGACATTATTAAAAAAATTAGCGATTTTCTCTTCCTGGAGCAAATTACAAAAAACACCTATTTACCAAAAAATTATTTTACATGGTTGGTATGATTGTTAATACATTGTATGTCTCCCAGACGGTGCAATACAGTCCGTACAACGCCTAGGTATGCTGAGTATCAAATTACCGATCTGATCTTGGGGGATATTACACCACTCAAAAAGCAATGCTCTCCGAAGTACACATAGGAGGAGGTTGACGGGCTGCAACTCGTCGGCCAAGCATGTCCTACACGTGCTCTACTGGATTCAAGTCCGATGAGATTGCTGGCCAGTCCATACGGGTGATATCCTTCGATTAAAAGCATTCGCTTACGATGTTTGCACGGTGAGGACGGGCGTCGTAATCCATAAACACAAATTGTGCGCCCGTGGCGCCCCGAAACAAACGTACATGTTGTTCCAGAATGACGTCCCGATAGATTTGGCTTGTCATGGTTCCAATTTGAACGTGCAGGTCAGTTCTGGAAGCCAGAATAATTCCACCCCAAACGAGCACTCCTGCATCACCGTAACGGTGTCCTTCAATGATGTTTTCTTAGTGGTAACGGGTACCTGGAGATCTCCATATGAAAATCCGGCGAGAATCAGACTGCAGGCTAAACCTGGACTCGTCGGAAAACATCACGCAAGCCCACTGCTGCGGTGTCCACAATGCATGTTCTCTACTCCAGGCTAACCACAGGCGACAGTGAGTTGCAGTAAGTGGAACGCATCTGACAGGTCTACGAGCATACAGACCAATCTGCCCTAAGCATCTGTACATGGTCTGCCTTGAAATTGTCGTACCAGTGGCTGAAGAGGGCTGACGAGACAGGTCTGATGCTGTGCTCCGCCTGTTTCTTTTGGCAGTAAGTGCCAAATACCGGTCCTCATTCGGCGTTGTAACTCTGGGGCGACCTGTGCTGTAACGTCTACTTACATTACCATCATTTTGGAATCGTTGCGAAAGCCTGGAGATGACACTGGGCAATTCCAAGTTACGTCTGATACTTCCAGTTGGGTAGGCCCACATTCCAGACGGCCCATAATTCTATCATCCAAATGCGTCCTTTGTGTCATAACTATTCGGTTATTGCACTGAAATGCTTGTAAAGCGCCTGCGAACAATTTTACTTCTTTGCCTGTATTCCTTATATATCATTCTCTTACACTCTCGTCATTGTGACGTACCATCGGTGTCATCTGGCTACTTTCTGAAATTTGCATATGATTCCTGAAGATGTGTGTAGTGATTTTACAGGTGATATATTTATTTTAGAGTTCGATTTCCGCGTGACTTCGAATTATCCTTAATTTATGGACATGAGTGTATATTGTTGGCTAACTGGGCGTATTGGCTAAATACCTTGCCGTTTAAACATCACGAATCGATCGATAGCAATAATCTCAAAAGCAGATAATCTGAGTAAATTTTTATGTTATGGACAAGCACTACATTTTTATCTTCATTTAATGCTAGATGTAGTATAATTAATTCATGATATGGTGCGCAAGTTATTAAACAGAAATCTCTTCATTTGTTTACTATTTAAATAGAAAAGTTTGTTTTCTTCGAGAACAAGGATTATGCTTAATATTTTTAAAAATTAATTTACTGGTCTTTGTCTAGGACACTATATTCTAAAATATGTAAATATGTTTTGCAAAAACTCCTTTTGTTTTTATTTCAGCAACTTCTTAAGTAAGAAAATCATGTGCTCTTTTCTTAAGAAGGAAATATGAAGATAATTCAGTTATTTTTATTTAAGCAGGAAACGACCAAAATTCTTTTTTTTCTAAAATTTTTTTATTACTCGTTTCAAGATGGTTCTGTCAGTAGACTAGAAGCTAATCAACCAGAAATGTGAATAATAAGAGGCAGGCACGTTTATTTGTTTACCAAATAAGATAAAAGAGAATTCCAAATACGATTTTCTTGTTTTAAGGTAAACAGTTAACGAAGTAGCCAAATTCTATCAACGATAGAACAAATACTCGCTTCCTTTTACTTAATTATAGTATTTAACTATGCTTCAACCAAGCGATTATTTGCATTCTGAAACAAGATTAGATTATATTTGCTGAAGCTTTAAGTCGTGTCACATTTCAAGAGATACATTGAATAAGTGTGCTCTTTTCCAGAAACATAAAGCCGAATATTTCGATATTTATATTCCTTCATTTCTTACGTTATCTGTAAATACACGTTAGTTTACTCATTTGGGCAACGCAACTTCTAGGCGAGTTTATTGAAGTAGTCGATACTGTAATATTTGTTCTGTTCTAGAAAGTTAAAATTTTCGAGCATATGTATACATTAATTCTAGATAAACATAGAACACTAAATCGATTACTGTGGAAAGGGAATAATCGAAATAAGTTTACACGAAATATCGAGAATGATTTTAGAATGCGTTTTCTTTTTAGAAACATTTTTTTCTTTTTTAAGAAACCAGTGCCATAAAAGAATTTAATAAAACAGAGAAATGTGAAAAAAAGGATTTGTCCAGATAGATATTAAACTATTTACTGGTTCTGTGTTAATGTATGTGATTAATATTGCAACCATTTGAATTTTAGGCGGCAACATTACGGAAATGGTTAGGTTACCAATAACTACTGCAAAACATTCGGTAGAGATAACATAGACTCCTAATCAAGAAATGTTTTTCAAAATGCTTACAAAATTTTTTTCGAAGTGTATGTTAGTTAAATTAACAGAAAGTCTGTATATGTCTGATATACTTTTAGCAATTTCCACAGTTTACCGTCAGATGGCGTCATGATCATTCGTAGCATTTGTAATAATGAAAACGTGAGATAGAATGTAACCATGGCAACAGACGATATTAACTCATGCATTTTTAAAAGAATAGAATAAAATAAAGTATTTTGATGTTGTTGGTTGTGAATCTCCGTCCTGATAAAAAACTCAAAAACGTCATATAAAGTGGATATAAATGTAAGAAAAAAAATCTAAGGCCAACAAGACATAATTCTAATAATTAACGTCAGAATATAATAAAAGCGAACTGATACCAGGTTGAAGCATAAGTTCGTTCGTTATCAGTTATATCATTGGTTAGTGCTTAATTTGTAGTTTAGTGTCTGTGAGACCATAGTGTATTACAATTCTGAGCCTATTTTTTCTGTTTTGTGGAAGAATTCCGTTATTTTCCGTGCGTAGAGTTTAACTGATGATGAAATGTACAAAGAGCCACGAAAACAATTTTAGCTGTGTACGGGACTATTGCCATTGTATACGATAAGTATATAATCGTAATTACGAAATACTTATTATACTAAATAATATCGTGTAGAATAAATACGTTACACGTTGAGGATATTATTTAGCCTAATAAATTGTTCCTTGTCAGCTCTAGGGAAGATAATTTGATTTATTAGGTGGTGATCCACATTTATTGAGGTTGTGACGAATACAGCTTAAATCAGGATTTCATGAAACTTCTGATAAAAACATGGGTATTAGTCCAGCTTATAGAATGTGATTACTAAACCGTTGTGGGTAATTAGCATTCGATTAAGGTTTGCGTAACTTATGTACTGATCTAATATTTGATTGCTGTTTATCCTTGTTGTATAGCTTTTACCTACTCAGCTACTTGAGTGTGTTTTAGATAATTTTTACACAAGGATGAGGATTTTAAGAGCAGATTATTTTGCCTTTGAAAGAACGAAGATGAAATTTAACCACACCTTTTTTTTCGAAACCTTACTCTCAGCCACAGAAAAGTTTATTCAGGGAAAAGCAGTAATAATAAAATAGTTGTTGTTCGTGAAAGTGTATTCGCGATACCAATTAAGAAGTACATATTTTCTTTTAATTTACATCTTGATGATGGGATTCAAATGAACTCTATTTATGTAACCTGGCCGACAGCGCTGTTCATAGTTACTTTCTGTTTACTACAGGAATGTCCTGAGCAACTAAAATGATGGTAGAGACTGCTTCCCAATAGCTGGGTTTTAATTCAGGACATACTGCAACGATTTTCGATTGGATCTGAACCTCTGTTTCCATTAAATTCATTCTGTGCCATGAAAAGAATGTAACTAAAACCTCTCAAGTTCGATTCAAAATTTCTGCTCAAGCTCAGGATCCCACGAACGAAATAGCTTTAAAAAGGTCAGCTTAATAAAGAAAAGCATGATACAGAAGAAAAGGGGAGCATGTTGTAAAGAATGTAGAATATTTACAATAATTACCTACTTTTTTCTTTAACTTTTCTTGTTTCCAAGAATTGCTTTACACCAAATTTACCAATTTGGATAACATAAGATCACTGAGCAGTCAAGTTATGAGTTAATAAAGAAAGCGAAATAACTCATTATTAAAGAATGTAAATTTTATTGCCCCAAATCACCTGTTTAACAATTCTTGAAAAATCTTCTGGTACCTGAAGCTGTTCTGCAGAAATTTCGTTTAGATGTGAACTATTTGTTTTCGTATTATTAAATTTACAGGGATACGAGAACGAATTGTAGGATTTCATGAGTTATGAATACAGTGTGAAATGCATGGAAGTTGCTTTTCTTTCATCCAGCTTCTTAAATTATCCCGAACAAAATAAGTTTTAGTATGCATATAAAATATTAACAACATGATACAGCAACATTGCCTTCTTCAGTTTTCATCCATACTCTGGCTGGAACGCGTAGTGTACTGCTTGCAACTGCATGTGCGATACCGTTCTTGAGGCGATAAAATTTGTTGATTCTTTCAGTATTAACCTCCTTTTGGTAATGCCCTAATGGAAGCAATCTAGTCGAGTAAGGCCAGAACTTATTGCTGGCCGTATGATAGTCTATTTGTTTCCAAACAAGCGTCTTGGAAATCATTTATTAGACTTGTCTGCATATGATACGTAATATGGGTTAGTACTATCTTGCTGAATGATCTGCAGCTGAGTACCTCTTGTTTCCATTTGCTCAGTTTGAAGGAACAAAAATATCTGCAGCATATTTATGTATACACAGTAATTGACAGTGGTTTCAACAAAGAAATAAGTACCGTGATACGTGTACACATTAATCCTTATGAGCTACCAAAATCAATGAAAGTATTTTGAACTACTTCACGCAACGCATACTTCTTAGAAATCTTTTCATTAGTTTTTGGAAATGCTAGCCTCCGTGCACCAGCGAACAGAAACAGTTGTCCAATCTGATAACTGAAAAATGTTTAATCATTACACCTACAGAAATCATTCGATATAGTTCAAATATTTGAGTTACTATTTCATTAAATGAAATTATTAGATAATTCTAACAGTAATGAATTCGTTCGATAATACAGATTTAGTGTAACACTCTTTTCTTGAATTCTCGTTTAAACTCAAATTAATGACCCACTGTATAATTCGTGTTTCTACAGCCTTAGGATGACCACCATATTCTATCAACTAAACGTTAGTTTGACTAAAATTAACGATAAAAGGTGTTTTCTACGTATAATTCCAAAATAAGTCTAATGCATGATGACAGCCAGTGAAAGGAAATAAATCCCTGAGATCAAACGTGTAATTAGTTTTTACTCTACTTAATCTCAAAGCAAAATCAGTCTGGACTAATAATAGAATTTTCCAAGTTTATTACTAGTTTCTCACAGTTACTAATCTAATATTTCCTAATATGTTGTAAAAAATATATGTTCGGGTAAAAAACAGGGAAAATCATCTATGTACTAACTTAAATTCAAATCACTTGCTAAGAAGCGATAATTAATGAAGCAATAAATTAAGTGATAATTGCATATACCAGGATAATACGTATGGGAAAAGACAATGCCTCCTTATATGCTTCTTCACTTAAAGAAGAGCGACTGAAGAGAGCTACAAGATCCAGTAGGTCAAATCCAGGAGGTGATGATTTATCATTCATCACATATTAATTCGGGCGGCATGCTAAAGAGACCAAGAAGTTTTTTGTGCAGGAAAGATATAAAATCAACTATGTCGCTCCTGGAGTTCGAACTACGGATCGTAAATTTATCAGTTGGACATGATACCCATTTTCACTACGGAAGCATGTCCGATAGAATGCGATAATTCATTACAAAATCACACTTCTGCCAACTAAGGAAGAAACAATTTCCAAAGCACAGTAAGGTGTCTTTTACCTATTTGAATTTATTTATTTAATATTCAATATATGTATGCCTTTTTTGGCAGTGAACAAATGTAAAAGAAGGGAAGAAATAGTAAGATGTCGAACTGAAATTTTGTCTAGGTTAACTACTTAGATTACCTATGTTGAAAAAGACACTGTTAAATTATTTGAACCAACTTTAAGTATATTGTTACGGATTTCGTATTTATTTAGTTATTTATTTAGAATTGTAATTAAAATTGCTTTATTTTCCCATGCAGCGCAGACGATTTTTGAAGAGAATGCTACGTCGGAAAAGTAAAAATAAAAGAGCGCGTGCATTTAATATTTAATAAATAAATATCTCGTAATTACTGTAGCCATCCACAAATATCGAGAAATAAATCGAGTTTTTACCAGAATATTCTAGTAAATAATTAAAAAGCTTATAAAAGCCGAATTAAAACACCTCAGTTGTAGTTGTAGCTGTTTTAAGTGAACTGTTTGTTTACTTAATGCTGTTATTGATTGTAGTGATTTCGCTGTGAGATAGAATTAGTTTTTCTGTTTGAGAATTGAGTTTTGTTTAACGTTTGAGATATCGTGATATCGTACGAATATCTCTGAAGAAATATTTCAGCATTTTAATTTATTTCTTGTGAAAAGAATAAATTTTTGTTAGATTTTTAACGACTTGTGCATTCAATCCATAACGAACCCGTACGCACGCAAGAATATCATTTTGTGTAGTCTTTGACTGCGATACATGAACTTGAATTTTTGTTATTTTAAATACCCGCAAGTGGCGGTGTTTTGCTTGTAATCACAAGTAATGCTGAGATGTATGGATGATGTCAGAAAAGGAAAACACGTTGGAGGCTGTATACTCTGAATCAGAAAGGCTAAGGGGACTTAAGTTAGTTTTTCAGGAGAGACTTGGTGAGAGGTCAGAATAGTGTAGGATTCATGGGATCCTATAATTACAACGAATCACATTGTAAACATCTTAATTATTGGATATAGTTTAATTTAATAGTGTAGTGTAAGGAGTCCAGGTGTATTTAAGTGTGTAGTTGAGTAAATATTAAAAAACAAAATGGTATCGATGATTGTGCTGAGAAGAAGAAGATAGTGGGATAGTAGCGGTGCCTTCTGTTAAATTTAAAGAAAAACGGTTAAAGTTTAACCTTCTCAGGACTTTGTGATTAAATTCAGACTGAAGCAATAACACGGTTGGCGGACTAGTAAAGACTGACATTGATTTAAGCTTCAATACAAATAAGAATCTACAATCTTAAAAATAAATATTAAAATATTTGAAATAAATTAATAATACGTAAAACTCAGCGTTCTAAGTGTATTTAAATATAAAGCATATTGATAGCTGAGAATTGAAACGCATACATTTTAAAGTTTCCCCTTTCCTTTAATTTTATATAAAAATTAAGTTTTGTAGAAACATTTCTTTCTGTAAGTATGTAACTAATGTTGTTAAAACGATTTAGCGGAAAAGGCGTTAGCCTAGAAAGACTATTAATTTTGTTTTGGCATTTTGAGTCGAAAACTTTAAAAGTCTGAGTCCCTTTTCGAACTGTTGCCACCAAATATTATCGCCCTGTATTATATTTAAAGAAATTAAATAATGAAGAAGCTGACTAAATGTATGTCTGTTTCTGGCATTGTGATGAAACAACGGTGCCTAGAGCCATCAAATTTTGAATAACCAATAAAGTCTGAAAGCCCAAATTTGGAATTTGGAATTTGCTTTATAATCTATTTCATATTTTCTAAAGCATTGATTAGTTTCTGATTTAGAAACTCAACGATTTAAGAGCCAGCAATAGCAACATTGTGTGGGGAAAAAATAGCGTTTTTATCTCCAGCGCGCGAGACTGTGTATCGGAAATTCTAAACATATGCTCTTTTAAAATTATTTTGTGATATTGCTTTTGAATTGAATTTTATGGTTCAAGTGTGGAGAACTTGATATTTAATACATAAAGGTAACACACAAATCGTTAAAAAACACCCCTTTGGGAGTAATATAAAATCTGAAAGCATTCAGAATTTTTTTTTAATTATTTAAATGAATACAAGACATCTAATTTTTTATAGCGCACTTCGCTTTAATACTTCAGCTCAAAATGGGGATGAGTCTATGTAAACTGTACATATATTTCACTTGATATTCGATTAAAATTCTTCTCCTTACTTTATGAAAGGAAACTTTTGTTGGGAGCCTCAATTCCAAAAGGAAATAAGGCTTATTTCCAATCTTCAGTTCGTAATGTTATGTTATTCCCCGATAGATGGCTCTGGGTGTATGAATGCTTTGGTTATAGTATTAATCACGTTCTACGTTCTTCAACTTGGATTCATTGTCAAACATGTTATGCAACTAAATGATCAGAGAAAATTGCCTATGCATTTCTGAAAATCTCTTTGTTTGCATCGAGTGGTATGTTTGAAACTTAGAATCTCATTAATTTTAACGGAACGGTCAAACATTTTCAGTAGTAATCAATCAAAAGTTCGCTGCCAGATGTAGAAAACACTAAAATATATAGTTAATTATCAAGAAACTGCAATTTCATCAGATCTATTTCTAAAGCATTGACAGATTACCAATAGTATATCGATGAATTCTATTAGTTTTCAGTCAAATTTATCGATAAACTGTAATTCGCTATGTTTTAGAACGTAATTTTATTCTGTTTATGAAAAAGTGTGTATTCCATTAATCGACTGCACACACCACAAGAAGATAAATGTACCAAAGTTGTCTGTTGGCCATCATTAAACTAATGTTGTTTTTATGTGTTGAAGCTGTTGTCTGTTGATAAGCAGCATCTTCTTTCTTGCTAGTATTTAGTTATTGCGGATTAGTACAACAGCGCTAAATTCTCTAGCATGCGGTATGCGGTCGCGGCTTTTTCAGATGTCATTCACCATCGGCAGACAAACTTATATCATCGATAAGCAAGTGGCCCTTGTTTATCGATTACGAAATTTTCAAATAACTAAAATTCAATGACTCTTTTCCTCACGTGCTCTCCCATACATAATTATTATTTTAAATCGTACGTATACAATCACTAGATTCTAATGTCTATTTCATAATTATGTATCCTTTCTACTTAGACAACAATGCAGACATATATAAATTTTCATTATTTTTTACAGTCATTACATGCACAATCGCTGTTTTTTATTACCAAGAGAATTGAACTAAGCATACCAATACTTTTGATCATTGTATCAGCAATATGAGCCAGTTTCTGTTTATTAAGACTTTTATAAAGGTCTCCCGATGAATTAATTCGAATAATGGAAACGATTAATTGTATCATAGAGATTTATTCGTATTGCGTCCAGTCTCGCTTACAACAGGAAAAAAATTAAATATGAAGGTAGATCTTTTCCTTTCTGCAAGATTTTCTATATACAACCTTACCACAATTCCGCATAAAACCTAAAGGAAGTATCGAGACTTCGCAATCGATTACAGAGGGCAAAGTATATCAGCTGTTCACCACCGATGGTGAAAGGACAATCTGTGTCATCCGAAAAAGCGGCGACCGCGGTATGCAAACAAAACTCTTTTCGAACATCCGATGTTGTTAAAAAGATGTGTTGATACGAATGTGATTATACTAGGGTTCTACTACCTAAGGAATACTTCCCAGTAACCCTAGATGGGGCCTTATGATGAGAAGTTCCTGATGACAGTTCTCAAAGCGAGTGAATCTGAATGCACTATTAAGAAGAGAAGAGACGCTTTATCTCCAGTACCCTACGGTGAATCCATGAAGCAGAAGTTTTTTTTAAAATTCCTAATAGTATGTTACAAGGCGACTGAACATCAAATAAAATACAAAACAAAAACGAGAAAATTAACATCAGTATATCTATAAACTCAGCGTTCTTCGCCAACCAGTAACCTTCGCAAATCGAAATATGAGGAAAGTTTATTTTTAGGTTTATTGAGATTACGGCAAAACACACTAGGGCTATCGGCCTAGAAATATGAAGAAGAGCAGGGCATTTGCGGAGATGTCGTAAATCCATGTCTTGCTTAAGACTGCATTACGGACAAAGATAGTCAGGAGCGATAGTGATGCGTTGGAGGTGCTTACGAAGGCAGTCATGGCCAGATACTATAAGACGGAATGCTGCCACAGATTTCTTTGTAGGCCATTCGGGTACTTCAGGAATCTGTCTAAACAATGATTTATTTCTATTTTCGTCTGCGATTTCTTGGAAAAAGAAGTCCCTGAGGGCTTTCCTAACAACTGACTTGATGGAGTTAAAAAAGGGGAAATCAGGTCGTAATTCTTAAAGGACAGAAGCTCCCATCTTAGACAAGAAACCAACGGCCTCATTACCCTGAACTCTACAATGGACAGGAATCCATTGAAATACATTAATTCATGAAGTACATGAAGTCCATTTGTCCACTTAAGAGACAGTTAAGGAGATCGAAATTGTAATCAATATTGAAGAGCGGGGATCATTCTCCAAGTCAATAGCTTGAAAGTTGGCTCTGGAATCTGAAAGAAGACCACCTTTGAAAAATGCCTCAGACGAGTCTGTGCAGGGCGAGTTGTAGCAAGGCACGGTGGATGGGTGCAATTTTACTGTCAAGAGCAGCTGCATGTAAGCCAATGGGTGCGTATAAAGAAAATAACACACAATGAACCCCTGCACCGGTATTAGTGAAATCACCCATTCTGGAACCATCAAAATGAACTCGCAATCATTCTTCTTCCGAAGAGCAAGAATGTATAGTTTCGTATGCCAAAGCTTTCAGCATATTTTCATTAGTGTCGGTTTTAAACTCTTCTTGTACAAGTCCGAGACGGATGGAGAAACCTTTGTTTTCAATAGGCTTACGAGGTAGTACAGGTTTAAAGGTTTTGTTTTCACAGGTAAATGAAATGCAAAATCCAAGTCCCGTGGTGGACGGAATCGTAGAGAAGGAAAGACCATCTGAGTATCAGAGGCGAATCAGAAGCTGTTGAAAGTGAAATAAGGCAAAATCATTACCTTGGATACTGAGTTCAACTTGTTATAAAGAGTTACGTTTGCTTCCTGAAATTTAATTGACTTACGCACTGGTATTTATCTTTTTTTAATAATCGAAGATTGTCAATAAAAAGTGTTAAAGCATGTTTCATTCTTTGCTTGTATTTCTTATAGAAATATTTTACTTTAGTTGATGAGGTGAGGTCAATAGCTTGTTTGTTCGCTAGAAATATCAAATTGACACTTATACGTTTTTGAAGAAAATTGTTTCCTGAGTCTTGTTCTATTAAGAAAAAGACCCTAAAATACTTTACAGAATGTTATTTACTAAGCGGAATGATGACAGCAAATTAAAAAAATCGTAGAAGCATCTTCAAGTAAAAAAAAATCAGAAATTTACGACAGTTATATTCTTCAATGTTATAAAAACAATCCAAGGTAAGAATAAATTGACTATTGTTTGAATTTTGTGAAAACAAAGAATGGTTATTGAAAACTTTGAAAGTCGAAATTTCTCAATATTTTCAAGCAGAATCAATTCTTCGTATCCCTTGTTCCCGTGTTTCAGATACGGAGAACCTTAATTCAAATATCCGGAATTGGGGACTTATCTGAAGCACTGATTCTCATTCTTGGCTAAATAAAATTATGCTTACAGTTATTTCATTAATCGCTTTTTAAGCGTTTTGATTCTCTACAAAACAAGCTTTTTCGAGACATTAGGTTATTTTTGAAAGCAGGAGAGATGAAAAATGAGCAATGCCCTCACAGGGACTCCAACCAGGGACCTTTCGATACACGCCGAGTGTGTTGACCACTACACCACGAAGGCATGCTAAGAAGGTGGGGGAAATACCTTACATACTCCCCCTTTTAAAGGGGGACTGGGGATTAGGGAACCTAATCTACAAATCCTGGTGGTGGAGAATCATCATCCATCACCTTTTTTGTTCGGGCGCCACTTGTAGAGTCATTAGGTTATTTGGAAACAGGAGATGTGAAAAATGAGCAATGTCCTCACCGAGACTCGAAACATGGACCTCTCGAATACGCGCCGAGCGTTCGGACCACTACACCACGAAGGCATGGGACG
Organism: Stegodyphus mimosarum; assembly: GCA_000611955.2. NCBI lineage: Eukaryota > Metazoa > Arthropoda > Arachnida > Araneae > Eresidae > Stegodyphus > Stegodyphus mimosarum. The sequence goes on from KK117195.1 coordinate 34,485, forward strand.
AAGGCAGGAAAAATATCTTATAGTTTCATGCTAGAAATAATTTAAGCGTTTTGCTTCACATTTTAGCTTCTTGTTTATATTTTCACTGTGATGAAAATCACTGAAGGTATATTTTTATTTTGAGTGATTTTATTACAGTGAAAATATGAGCAAGATTTTGTGCTAAGTTTTATAAATTACGGAAATAAAAATTGATCTTATTGCCTTGTTTTCTTTAAAATACAAATGGATGATGTGTTTACATCAGTGTTTTTTAAACTCTGCTCCACGGAAACCTGAGATTCCATGGATATCACTCAAGGATTCCGCGAAATTTACATGCTTTTTTCCAAAACATTTCAAAAAGTATTTAAAAAAATTGATGGTAGGCTCTTTCTCTTTTAGTTTTAAGAGCTGCTGGTGTTTTAATACGTAGGATTAGAAACGTAAGTGTCAGGATTTTGTAGAACAAATTGAAAAAAAAAATTTTTTGTACACACATATATTTTATTTTGTTTTATTTTTTATTTATTACATTTATTCATTCAAAATGACCCTGTGTAAAATTGGTCGATGATATGGGAAATAAGATACATAATTTAAGATGTCTGCTGTTAAGCATTCACGCACATCTCAAATAACGTCTTAATTTTTGTATTCCCATCAGACTATTATGGAGGAAAGTAATCCTATGTTAAAAAAAGCAATAAAAATTAATGCTCTTCTAAATTAAAAAATAGAGCATATCTAACTCTCGTTTCCACTCGTTAATTTGAATAGTCGATACAAATGTGACGGTCTGACATCGAGATTTGTGACAAAAACCGTTGAGGCAATTTTTGGAACTCTGCAGCAGCTATATTGGGGAATCACCTCGAATCTCACTATCGGTGATCCACAAGCTCATTTCTTTATTGACTTCTAAACATGGGGAATACATTATACTTGAATATAAAAGGGTAGTGAGAGGATTATAATTACTTGTCAATGTGTGTCTTAAATATTAATTTAATAAAAATTTCCTTACTTTAATTTTTTGCTTATAGATAAATTTTATTTCATAACATCACATTATACACACCGTACTGTTCCAGATATGGAGGTTAGAATAGATGGAGTAAGCGTTCCCCGTATGTTCCATGTAATGAAAATGAAGCCATGTAACATCACGGTGTGACGTCATGACGGATAATGGCAGCTTCCATAAGCCAAAGATTGTATTCGTCATGGAAAAGAATATACAGAAATAGTAAAATAATCAGTTTATTGCATTTACCTATGATATTTAACATTAGCTGGTGCACACCAGAATGATTGTTGCATTCTTGAGCACTGCATTGACCCATTTTATCTCGCTGAGCAGTTTCAATACAATTATAATCAAAGCTTTCGTCTTTTCCGTACGCTACCCGGCGGCCATCATCAGTTGTGGCGCAAGCTATTGATATTTCCTCACTTCAATTTTGTGACGTCATGCATACTCAATCTATTCTAACTTCCATGGCTCCAAAAGATTAGAAGTAAAACATACAACATCTCGGGGACAATAATGTAAGGAGTTCAAATCAGGGTAAGTGACATTTATTTTGCGCTGAATACACATACAGATACCACGGGACAGCTGCATTGATATCTGTACCAGGGGAGTAAAGGCCATGAGTGGCATAATTAATGAGGCTTATTAAAAATTTTATTAAAATATCATCCAAACCTGTTCTAGTAGTCCCTGCATAAAGCATATGGAGACATGTCCTGCAAAAATATTATCCGCCAATTAAGAGATTGTTCTTGATGAGGTCATCAAAGTCATTAACATCATAAAATCTCACCCAATTCATAATTGCTTATGCTTCCCAATAATGAAAGGCTTTGCAGAAAAGGAAAGAGTTGAAACTGAAGAAATTATTCAGTACCTGAAAGATTTGAGTGAAGATTTTAATCAGTATTTTCCAAATCAACAGCAGATTAAATATCAAAATGAATTGGTGATTAAAAGCCCATTTATTGCCAATGCACGACCTTCAGCCATGCCAGCAGAAAACTAAGTAACTTTTATTTAAATGACTTCTAATTCGGTCTTGCAAGAAAAATTTAAATTAATGCCGTTAGTAGAATCTGATGTAGTTTAAAAACAAATATCCTAACTTATCAAAAAGACCGCTACCTAAAACGGCAGCTACATAAAACGGAGTTCTCAGCTATATGTGTCAACAAAAAATAAATATTGCAACAAGCTTGACGCTGAATATGAAATAAGAATTCGTCTTTCATCGGAGTGATTCGACAACTTTCGGTGCAATTGAACAACTTTCATCCGACAAATTCAATGATATTAAGTATATCTGTGGTAATAAAAAGCAGTACCACACATCTCATTAAAATTTCTTTGAATACGTTATTTTCAGAACTTTTGGGTTAATTTTGAAACTGCTTTCTGAAGCAAATAAATATTATTTGAAAAAAAATTGTTATTTTTATTGCAAATAATCCTTTTACAAAATGTTCCATTAAAAGCATACTAGCGAAGCAAATCAGGTTTTCAGTAATAAAAGTGGACATTAAAAAGGGTTTCACTTATCAAAATGATTAAGAAACGTTGGTTTAGGTGAATAAAAAATTATTAAAAGAAATTTTTTTATATTTAAAGTTGTCGAAAAAAGTATTTCTTTGCATTTTAGCTCAATACAAGCAAGATCTTTTATTTAATTTTAGAGGAAACATAAACAAAAATTAATGTTATCGTTTTTTTTGAAATAGGAATGACTAATGAGTATAATTAAATAAAAATAATTAAGTTTTAATGGTGTAGAAAAATAGGTTTATTATTGAAACGAAAATATTTAAATTTTTAACCGCGCTATCATTGGTTAAAAATAAAATATAAATTTCCCATTTCTATTATAGTAAGTAACTAATATTTATTTCTGCTGCATTAAAAGAACACTTAAATTATTCGGATATTTCTAACATTTATTTCAGTGAGCTAGGATCCAAGTTAACCCTACTTTGATTCATTTTCTTATGATTACATCCTATGTAACAATTTTATTACACTGACAGAAATAGAAAAAAAGTAATGCAATAATTTTCTATAAATACAAATACCGGCTAGCTCTGAAAGTATTTATTAACAGAGCACAAGAACAGTTACAAAGAAAATGTACATCAAAACAGAACATAACATCGAAACGGAGCACCTAACATTTAGAATTAACTTAACATTTACAGTCACCAGTTCTGTTACATCCTCCCCCTCTGACTTCGTAGACGTCTAGGGAAAAATGTCAGGGACTCACACTTGTCTACTACTGCAGTAGGTGGAAAAACAAGATAAGCGTGTCCGAGTTTGACGAGTAGTAGCTTTAGATCCAGGCGCACTTTTTGAAATGGATACAGGTATTACATGTTTTGAAAGGAATTACATGTCTCCTTTTCTTCAAGGGAGCTAGAGTTCCCGACTATGATGTCTAAAACTTATCTCGCTCTTGATTATGGTTTCAAAGTTGAAGCATGATATCTTCCGGGATTTTTGTCTGGGTCGTTGGGATCGGCAATATCAAAATTCGTTGGAAATCTTAGTCATTATCACATAGGGGACGTCTCGCTTAGGCACGAATTTACTAGTTTTGTTTAGTTGGGCCTTTGCGGACCGGGTGGAAACTAACCCAGACTTTATCTCGGGGTTTCTTGTCGTTTCTTATCAGCATATCGCTTCTGTTTATCTTGGTGTAACTCCATACGGCTGTGTTTAAAGCAAACCTTATTAATAGTGGTTTATCTTTCCATGCATGATGGCCATTACCAATAAGTATTGCTAAACGAGGTTAGAGTGTGGGCGATAGGTAAAAGTAAGACTTTAATCAATGTTCAAGATATAACATAGTTATTGCATGACTGCACTCGTTAATCGAGTAGCATTATCGCTTATTATTTTTCTAGGTAACCCCAATTGAAGGACGACTTCTTCCAAAAGAGTCGTGGCACATCTTCTGGTCCTTGCTTCCTTTAAAGCTAATAGTTCTGTCCACTTCGTATCACAATCTTGCATAATAAAAATCTATTTTTCACCAGATTGTGTTTAAGGAAGAGGACCGAAAAAGTCAGTTGATAGGGTATTAAAGCTTTGAGCATAGGAGTTTGAAATAACTCAGAGGGCGTTTAATTAGAGCATTTATAGCGGTAGCATTTGAGAGAGCTTTTGACATAGTACGCTATATCTTTTCTTATTCTAACGCAGTAATACCTTTTTGCTATTCCATAAAATGTCCCTTCAGATCTATAGTGACCTGCTTTAAGGGAATCATGATATTCTTTCAAGACTTCTGCTTTTCTTTGTCGATGCATAACTAGTTGTGCTTTTTCTTCTTGTTCTGAATCAGAAGAATATCGGTACAACATTCCTTTGCTCATAATACTATATCCTCTTTTAGTCCAAGCTATACAGTCTACTTCTTTATCTGGGCTCCCAAATCTTCAGTAATCTTTCGAAGATAATCATCTTCCAGCTATGATTGGCGTAATTCTGCAGGACTAGTAGCAGGAATTTCGACGGAGACAGCACAGATCTAGCAGGAATCTGTACTTGAGTATTGAGAAACAGGACGAGATAATAGTTCAGCGATAAAACGTAATTGTCCAGGTATGTAATTGATAGTCAGACTGTAGGACTAGATTTGTAAGACCCATGCCCTGAGCCTACCAGCTCATGACTAGACACCAGCCACTTCAAAGTTTGGTGGTCAGATGTGACTGTGGCAGAAGGACTTTCGATGTATCCTCTAGATCAGTTGAGTGCCCATACTACTGCTAGGGCTGCTTTTTCTATGGTGGAGTAGTTTTATTCTGAAGAGGAGAGCAAGAGATTGGCATATTCTATAGGGTGTTCTTCATTCTTCTTTAACTCCCGGAGAAACACTGCTCCAAAAGTTACATTGCTAGCATGTGTCCGAACGACACAGGGCTTCGTTCCATCAGCGTGTTTAAGAATCTGCGGGCTAATTTATTTTGATTTCAGTTTTGGAAAGCATTTTCTTGTTGTACTTCCCACTTCTACGCTGCTTCGTTTTCCTTAAATTAAACAGAGGTTTTGCTATTTGAGAGAAATTTGGAATATATCAAGGATACCGGGAACAGATTTGTATGAAGGATTGTTCTTGCTCGACAGCTTTTGGTAACAGCATGTCTGCAGTGGCCGCAGTCTTCTGTGGATCAACAGACGTATCGTCCTTGGTAGTGCATTGGCCTAAATATTTCACTTTTTCGCAACAGTAGTTCAATGCCAACTATCGGTTGGCATTTAGCTTGAATAATAACAATAGAATTTTGAAAACTATTCTAAGTCAGAAAGATATTTCTGGAAATTAGAGGACAGCACGGTGATACGATCAAATATGACAAAGTTAACACATTATTCAGTCAGGAACGGAACTTATCCATCAATCTAGAAAGATAGTCGTAGCATTTCTCAAATCGAAGGGCATTCGGGTAAACTTATATGTACCAAAGGGGCACATAAAATCAGTCTTTAAAAATAAATAAAAATAATAAATAGCAAATAAAGCTGCAGCGAAAGCCTTCTTTATTCTCGTAGGAGTTGGGAACAAGGGAAGGCGGTAGAATTTTAAGGTTAGAAGAAAAGCCAAAAGGGCGTTTGTCTCTAGTGCTTGAAAGCGAAATAGTGCTGCCAGTATAAACAAAATGTAAATAATAAACCTGTGCTTATAATCTAAGACTTGCAGATCCACTTATTTTGAAACATTTTAATTTTAAATTTATTGCTCTTGCAATTATCAGTTCATTGCTTTGAATTGAGGAACAAATTAGGTACCTTTAACACACTTTGCCTAAATTAAGCCTTCATTTTCTAGTCATTACAAAAATAGGTGCATTAAAGAGAAGTTTTCTAGTCTTAATCGTACTTGACAGTAGACGATCTCTTAGTCGATCTAGTATAGTACTAGACGATATTCTAGTCTCAATTGTACTTGACAATGAATTCAGATACAAGAAAAGCGTATATACCAGTTAATGCCCATCTTTTGCAACAGTTGAAAGTGTGAGCTTCTGACAGTAACTCTGATTTTCGTGATCTTTCTCTCCCAGATTTTGGCATTAGTTAAAACGACTGATAGTAAATATATTGAAAATGGAGTTTTTTTTTGGCTAGCTTAGAAAGAATTTAGAAAGTCTGAGTTAAAGCTTACCGGGAGTTTGAATGCTTAATATTATATATATATATATAAGTTAATATTAATTTGGAATTTTAATAAAAAGGTTTATTTAAACCTTCGTATGAGTTATAGTTGCTTGATTAAAATGAGCGATATGTCTCCTGATGGTTTGCACAAAAAATTCTGATTTAGCTTTGCAAGACTTAGCTTTCTATACACATTTAACATCATTTTAAAATGGACTTTGCTGTTTTTCACACAACGAAAAGTTTAAATGTACTTTATGAACAGCTCACATCTAATTGTGCGAGGTATTTATTTAAGCTAATCAATTATTTTATGTTTTATATTCAGTATCTATACTGTCATTTCTCTCCTTCTGGTTTCCTACCAGACTGTAATTTTAGCTCACACATATTTAAATGAGGTAGAAAGATGTAGTATTTAAAGGAAAGTTTTAGACTGTTTAGTCAAAGCGCGTTCCGCCTGCTGAAGGCCACATTAATAGTTAAAATTCTGCGATAGTCTTCGTTTTATTATTCTTGCCAATAATGTTTGTCACACCGGTGTAGATTTAAGCCAACTTGCGCTCTAATTATTTCTGTGAAGCCCTTGGGTAATTTACAACTTAATCTTTAATTTGAAATTTTATATCTTGAGTTGCGCAATAAATGCTGGTTGGTTTGTAAGCACAAAATGTGCCTTCTGCTCAATCAATTGAGATCTGAATAAAATAGTTTTACATTTTACGTCTTTTTTCGTTTCTGTTGTTTATCTAGACATAGCGATGATGCACTTAAGTCTATTAGAGTTTCGACTTAATGCGTGCTACCTAAGAGAATGAGACAGTTATTACACCTCATTTTCACCTGCAACGGAGTAGAGGATTCTTTTCCCACCTGGAAGTTAATTTTATATGATATTTTATCTAATCCTATAGTAGGTTTTAGTAAGACAGTTTATATCTTTGTTTTTTCTTTTATGTCTTTTCTTTGTCAATTTAAAGTTGCTTCTTTTAATCCAATAGTTAAATCTGTTATCGTTATTTTTACTGCGTATTACTCATTTACTTTTTTTCAATTCAAATTTTGATATTTTTTGCTTTAATTTTACTTGCAGATATTTTTATATTAATTTTGGTTATTTTTTAATTTAACTTTATTCATTTGAGCATTTCGCAAATAGAATATATTTTTCTCGTATTCATTGAAGTTTCGTTACTGCTTAAGGCAGTATTCACTGGGTAAAAAGAAAACATTCGCTAACATTCACTGCCTGAGAATTACATCCGATTTTTTTTTAAGCCGAGATTTGCATTAGCATTTCTAGAGGAAGATGAGTACGAAAATGTGAAGTAAAAGTGCAAATAACTAAGCAAACATTTTATTATACGTTTTTTAATTGAAATTCGCATTTTTAATCTAACCAACCTTTTAATAGTGTTATTTTAGATCAACTAATATTTAATTAGATTATGGTTTTATAGCTTATGCTCTTTACACAAATATTTGTTTCATTAAGTAGCAACTTTATATTGGCGACGAATGGCAACAACGCACCTTTGGACGTAATTTAAAATCTGAAACCTTTCAGATTTTTTTGTTTTGTTTTTAATTTTGCATTCAAATTTGAAATAATAAGAACTAAAATTTAATTTTTTATAAAATACCAGGAATGGAGAAAAATGTAGCATTAATAGCCTAGTTACTTTTGTAACTTTTATAATTTTTTATACTTTTATAATTTGTTTTATTTATTTCATACTGCATTATACAACAGACGATGCATATTAGGTGACGAAATTTTTATTATATGAGATATTTATTAAATTTTCCAGTGTATTAATCTTTCAGGCATCTTTTTCCATTTGCCTACATTCATTTTCACTTTCTTCCACATTAAGTTCATAAATAAAATAGAAAATAAAGAAGACTTTAGTGGAGGTAACAAAAATGATTTATTGACTGCCGTATTGAACTGTGATATTAGCATAGATATCTGACTTCTCGTAATTTTACAGATTTTATTGAGACTTGAGACGATATTAAATTAGCAACTGTGAAACATCCAGGGAACTTTAAATGCCTGGAGATAAGTTTAAGATTGATTAAACAGCGCTCTCTTTGGAATGAAAATGAAGATAGAAGCAAGCAGTATTCAAATGCGCTTTAAGCGTCAAATTTAAGATTTGAAGCACATGCAAGTGTTTCCATGAAACATTCTGACGACATATGAACAATTTAAGAATCATTGTGAAAAAATAAAATTATTAATAAAGTTATGAATTTTTATTTTATTTGTTTATAATTTAGGTTTTACATATTTTTATAATGTTTTGTGTTATTTATATTTTCCTAATAATTTATTTAATTCATTTTCAATAGCGATTTTATTATTATTTTTGCATATTATGTTTAATGTTGAATGTAAGACCACTTAGTGTGTTTTTAAAATGTCGGCGTGATGATACTGTAAAGATTTCAATTCTCAGTCGACTGGCGTTGGAAGCGTCAGAACCATGGAAGTTAGAATAGATGGTAAGTAAGCACGTCAAAAAGTTGAAGTCAAGGATATATCAACACCGTGACGTCCCGACTGATGACGGCCACCTTGTAGCGTACGGAAAAGACGGAAATTTTGTTTATAATTGTATTGAAACTACTCAGCGAGATTAAATGTGTCAAAGCAGTGCTCAAGGATGCAACAATCATTCCGGCTGTGCACTAGCTAATGTTACATTTCAAAGGTAAATGCCATAAACAGGTTATTTTACTATTTGTGTGTATTCTTTTCTATGACAAATACAATTCTTTCGCTTATGGTGTAGAAATATTAGGTATTTTTTGAATCAGGAGATGTGAAAAATGAGTAGAGCCCTCTCCGGGACTCGAACCACGAACCTCTCGAATACGCGCCGAGCGTTCTGACCACTACACCGCGAAGGCATACGAAGCAGACGGAAGAAATACCTTATATACCCCCCTTTTAAAGGGCGACCGAGGATTAGGGGATCCAATCGCCAAATCCTGGTGGTGAAGAATCATCACCTACCACCCTTTTTAATTCGGGAGACACTGTAGATTAATTAGGTATTTTTGAAGCAGAAGAAAAGACAAATGTGCAATGCCCTCTCCGGGACTCGAACCACAGACCTGTCGAACACGCGCCGAGCGTGCTGACCACTACACCACGAAGGCATGCCAAGAAGGAGGGAGGAATACCTTATAATCGAAGCGGCCGTTATCAGTCGTGACGTCACATCATCACATTGCATGGCTTCATTTTTATTGTACGGGGCACACGGGGATCGCTTACTCCATCTATTCTAATCCCTACAGTCAGAACAGCTCAGGTAGCTGTCCAAGACATATGGGCAACAATTATTTTACCAAGCCTTAGCGGCAGTTTTCTTCAGAGATTTCTGACTAACTTGACAATATTCTGAAAGTTCTGGAAATGCTTTTTCGAAGTTCTTGAAGAGAATCTTCTAGGAAATTTCAGTAGTGCATACCCTTCCTCTTTAAGCCATATTCTAAGTAGGACGTTACCAGCAGCCGCTAGTTGTTCATTTCAGTGTTCATTTCAGTTGAGAATCATGCACCTGTTCTTCAGGGTGTTCTTTTTTTTTTTTTTTTTTTTTTTTTTTTTTTTTTTTTTTTTTACTTATATCTTTTCTTTTTTTCCCCTTCACTCTTTGGTCATTCATGGTTGTTTACTTTGGTGCAAAAGATTTTTTTCAATCAAAACTCAAATCTTCTTGTTCATCTGGGCTGGTTATCTAAGAACATATCTACGTGAAATCTCTACTTGGATCTGTCTGTGGAATGCAGTATACTTATGGAAAGCTAATACTTACAAAACGGGCTGAAGTTTTATTTTAGTAAACTTGTGGGTGAATATATGTAGTTCTTTCTTTCGAGAACTGAGAAGTTTTTGGAATTAATTCTGATATTTTATTTTGTCAAAATCTGAAAGTTACATAAAGCGGCAACGGAGGGCCGCTTTATGTAACTTTTCCTGTACTTCAGAAGTAAAACAAAACTCAGGATAATTTAAACTTTAGTCTTCTAATTTGGGTATGGAACAGGATCACTTTGCGATGCTTTTTTGCGGAAACTTAGAGCAGCAAATAGAACAATAATTATTTATAATGTAAAAAATGTACACAATATAATAAATAAAGAATATAATGCAAAATATTAATGTATAAAATATAATAGAAATTAAAAAATAATAAGGGAAAAAGGAAACCTTGATTCGGGAATCTAGTAGACATTTGCAAATTATCTGACAAGTTCGAAAACTACTGAGCTATAAAGTTACATATAATATATTACATAATAAAATACACCTCTAATAGTTTTGAGATAAAATTTTGCATCTGAAAAGGACTCATAATGAGATGAACTCGTAGCAATTTCAGTTACACATATCAAGAGTTGAACTAACTCTTGAACTAAAAGACAACGTAAAATTCACAATACGTTCTCAGGCTGTATGATATAATGATGGATTATATTATTAAAAGGGCGAACTTATTATGTAAATGCTTTATTCTTTTAAACTAGTACTATATTTCATTCTCTTTGAAGTTACGTTGCTCTGCAGCAGGGAGTTTTGCATTTGTTACACTAAAGTCTGTAAACTGATGACGTTAGTGTTTGACAACTTAATTAGGTGGTGTTGAAATTATGCGTAAAATGTCGGTACCACAGAAAAGTGAATTCTTGGGGAATCTACTTCCGTATGTGTTGTCGAAGTTAATAAACAGTTTGCTTGGTGAGTGTTAAGGAACTGCCGTTGACATCCTTCATATTTGTAAACTTCATCTCCATTCAGGACAAATTTTCTACGAAATGATTCCAATTAATTAGGAAGAGTGAAACTACCTTATTACCATGTTAAAGTAATTTTTATATTTCCTTTTTATATTTAGGCTTTATTTTTTTGTAGAATTTGACAAAATAAAATATCAGAATTAATTCCAAAAACTTCTCAGTTCTCGAAAGAAAGAACTACATATATTCACCCACAAGTTTACTAAAATAAAACTTCAGCCCGTTTTGTAAGTATTAGCTTTCCATAAGTATACTGCATTCCACAGACAGATCCAAGTAGAGATTTCACGTAGATATGTTCTTAAATAACCAGCCCAGATGAACAAGAAGATTTGAGTTTTGATTGAAAAAAATCTTTTGCACCAAAGTAAACAACCATGAATGACCAAAGAGTGAAGGGGAAAAAAAGAAAAGATATAAGGATAAATTTCATTTTTGTACGCAATAAATATCGCAAATCGCCAAAATCGCTAAAGCAGTAGTCACCCACCCCGAAAAAA
>KK117195.1:46007-66364 GCA_000611955.2 Stegodyphus mimosarum
AAAAAAAAAAAAAAAAAAAAAAAAAAAAAAAAAAAAAAAAAAGAACACCCTGAAGAACAGGTGCATGATTCTCAACTGAAATGAACACTGAAATGAACAACTAGCGGCTGCTGGTAACGTCCTACTTAGAATATGGCTTAAAGAGGAAGGGTATGCACTACTGAAATTTCCTAGAAGATTCTCTTCAAGAACTTCGAAAAAGCATTTCCAGAACTTTCAGAATATTGTCAAGTTAGTCAGAAATCTCTGAAGAAAACTGCCGCTAAGGCTTGGTAAAATAATTGTTGCCCATATGTCTTGGACAGCTACCTGAGCTGTTCTGACTGTAGGGATTAGAATAGATGGAGTAAGCGATCCCCGTGTGCCCCGTACAATAAAAATGAAGCCATGCAATGTGATGATGTGACGTCACGACTGATAACGGCCGCTTCGATTATAAGGTATTCCTCCCTCCTTCTTGGCATGCCTTCGTGGTGTAGTGGTCAGCACGCTCGGCGCGTGTTCGACAGGTCTGTGGTTCGAGTCCCGGAGAGGGCATTGCACATTTGTCTTTTCTTCTGCTTCAAAAATACCTAATTAATCTACAGTGTCTCCCGAATTAAAAAGGGTGGTAGGTGATGATTCTTCACCACCAGGATTTGGCGATTGGATCCCCTAATCCTCGGTCGCCCTTTAAAAGGGGGGTATATAAGGTATTTCTTCCGTCTGCTTCGTATGCCTTCGCGGTGTAGTGGTCAGAACGCTCGGCGCGTATTCGAGAGGTTCGTGGTTCGAGTCCCGGAGAGGGCTCTACTCATTTTTCACATCTCCTGATTCAAAAAATACCTAATATTTCTACACCATAAGCGAAAGAATTGTATTTGTCATAGAAAAGAATACACACAAATAGTAAAATAACCTGTTTATGGCATTTACCTTTGAAATGTAACATTAGCTAGTGCACAGCCGGAATGATTGTTGCATCCTTGAGCACTGCTTTGACACATTTAATCTCGCTGAGTAGTTTCAATACAATTATAAACAAAATTTCCGTCTTTTCCGTACGCTACAAGGTGGCCGTCATCAGTCGGGACGTCACGGTGTTGATATATCCTTGACTTCAACTTTTTGACGTGCTTACTTACCATCTATTCTAACTTCCATGGTTCTGACGCTTCCAACGCCAGTCGACTGAGAATTGAAATCTTTACAGTATCATCACGCCGACATTTTAAAAACACACTAAGTGGTCTTACATTCAACATTAAACATAATATGCAAAAATAATAATAAAATCGCTATTGAAAATGAATTAAATAAATTATTAGGAAAATATAAATAACACAAAACATTATAAAAATATGTAAAACCTAAATTATAAACAAATAAAATAAAAATTCATAACTTTATTAATAATTTTATTTTTTCACAATGATTCTTAAATTGTTCATATGTCGTCAGAATGTTTCATGGAAACACTTGCATGTGCTTCAAATCTTAAATTTGACGCTTAAAGCGCATTTGAATACTGCTTGCTTCTATCTTCATTTTCATTCCAAAGAGAGCGCTGTTTAATCAATCTTAAACTTATCTCCAGGCATTTAAAGTTCCCTGGATGTTTCACAGTTGCTAATTTAATATCGTCTCAAGTCTCAATAAAATCTGTAAAATTACGAGAAGTCAGATATCTATGCTAATATCACAGTTCAATACGGCAGTCAATAAATCATTTTTGTTACCTCCACTAAAGTCTTCTTTATTTTCTATTTTATTTATGAACTTAATGTGGAAGAAAGTGAAAATGAATGTAGGCAAATGGAAAAAGATGCCTGAAAGATTAATACACTGGAAAATTTAATAAATATCTCATATAATATAAATTTCGTCACCTAATATGCATCGTCTGTTGTATAATGCAGTATGAAATAAATAAAACAAATTATAAAAGTATAAAAAATTATAAAAGTTACAAAAGTAACTAGGCTATTAATGCTACATTTTTCTCCATTCCTGGTGTTTTATAAAAAATTAAATTTTAGTTCTTATTATTTCAAATTTGAATGCAAAATTAAAAACAAAACAAAAAAAATCTGAAAGGTTTCAGATTTTAAATTACGTCCAAAGGTACGTTGTTGCCATTCGTCGCCAATATAAAGTTGCTACTTAATGAAACAAATATTTGTGTAAAGAGCATAAGCTATAAAACCATAATCTAATTAAATAGTAGTTGATCTAAAATAACACTATTAAAAAGGTTTCAGATTTTAAATTACGTCCAAAGGTACGTTGTTGCCATTCGTCGCCAATATAAAGTTGCTACTTAATGAAACAAATATTTGTGTAAAGAGCATAAGCTATAAAACCATAATCTAATTAAATAGTAGTTGATCTAAAATAACACTATTAAAAAGGTTGGTTAGATTAAAAATGCGAATTTCAATTAAAAAACGTATAATAAAATGTTTGCTTAGTTATTTGCACTTTTACTTCACATTTTCGTACTCATCTTCCTCTAGAAATGCTAATGCAAATCTCGGCATAAAAAAAATCGGATGTAATTCTCAGGCAGTGAATGTTAGCGAATGTTTTCTTTTTACCCAGTGAATACTGCCATAAGCAGTAACGAAACTTCAATGAATACGAGAAAAATATATTCTATTTGCGAAATGCTCAAATGAATAAAGTTAAATTAAAAAATAACCAAAATTAATATAAAAATATCTGCAAGTAAAATTAAAGCAAAAAATATCAAAATTTGAATTGAAAAAGAGTAAATGAGTAATACGCAGTAAAAATAACGATAACAGATTTAGCAGTTAAGTTTAGAACTGTTGTATCATGGCAAACTGTGTACAGAAGACCCAACGAAAATATCTTTTATGGCAGATAGCCAAGGGTAAGCGTTTCACTGTCTTCAGAACAAAAGAGAGCTCGCTTTTATCGGTTCCATTTAGAGCATTAGAACTGCAGTGAACATTAATAGTCCGACGTTCTCATTTTATAAGTTTAGTTTAAAGTTTGATTCTAAATGCGTTTACATCTGGAGGGAGTCAGAGGAATGTGCAATCATCCTTCGAATGTCATAGAACGTGACGTTTCAAATGTACACTGCGAAAAAAACAGGGGGGGGGACAGTTCTATATCTCCTGTTCTACGGGACCGATTGATAGAATTCCAATTACGTTTCTCATATCTCGAAAGCGCGACTTAGGATATGTATTATATTTACATATAGCATTGTTCTAACATAGGTAATTTGACACAAAATGGGTCTTTTTCTGAAGTAACATACCAATAGTTTTCCATATTTCGATTCTACGACTCAAATTCTGCCTAAATATTAAATTTTTTAAGATTTGGTGCGAAATTTATGGGGAAATTCAAAAATATAACTTGGCGAATGTTTTCAGTTTGCGCCAAGAAAAATTCACTTGGCGAACTTCTTAATACATGGCAACCTATTTTCCTATCCCTTCCATTGTGCAGGACCAAAAAAAAAGTCACATCGTTCCTTCTTTCAAATAATTTTATAAGGTGCGTAAACCACATTTTCGTTACTATCGCTTTCAACAAATATGCCAAATTTCAAAATGCGCCGATATATAAATTCACGTATATCTTCGGAAATTTTGAATGAAAAGGTCTAATTTTTTGCGGGTATGCTCAGAAATATATCTACTTTAAGATGATTGTAAAACTTTCATAGGTTACAATTAAAATTTGTTTTTGAAAATTTATAAAAATTATTTAAAAATATACAAATTTTAAAAATAAATCATAAAAAAATGGGTGAATTTTATTTGCAATGAACCCAAATTTTGAACTGTGTAAGAAGGAATTAAATAAGTTTCACGAAAAAAGAAATATTTATAAATGTGTATCAAATTCAATTAACATTCAGGAGCTAAAATTTTGAGAGCTAATTTTCTAAAAACTATTCTTGTGATTTTTACAAAACTTGGAAGTTTGGCATAATTTGAGTCGCAGAATCTAAATATGAAAAAAATGGCATGTCATTTCAGAAAAAGTCCGATTTTGTGTCAAAATACCTCTATTTGAACAATGCTGTATATAAATCTAATACATATCCTAAGTCGCGCTTTCGAGACATGAGAAACGCAATTTGAAGTTCGCCAATTGGCCCAGCAGAACGTTAGATATAAGAACTGTCCCTTTTTTTCGCAGTGTATGTGTGTTAATATAGAGAGGAACAATTATTGATGGACATCCTGGCCTAGGAATTTCTAAATGCTAATCTGTGATCGGCCAGAGACATCGGGATGAGATCGTGAAATCTCATTAAGACTTTTCAGAAATGCATTGAACCCGACATTTGTTATTTATCGGCGATAATGCTTATCCCATTGAGAAAACTTCGTAGACGAATTCTTTGAGAGAGAAGACATTGAGCGAATACCATATCCAGTAAAATCTCCTGATCTTAACCTTTCAGAGAACGTGGGGGTAGTCTGGAAAAGTAGTTGCACGGAGACATCCTATCGTAGAGATGCAAATGCTCTGAAAACCGTATTGCTAGAGACGTCGAACTAAATTATCGAAACTGCAGTTAAAATGTTCTTGCCCACATGAAAACACTGTGACAGGACATTCTACATATATTAAACATTCTGCATTAAGTTCATAAGTTTTAATTTTTTAAATTCTTTTGTATGAACTTTCCTTGTAACATATTATTGGTATTTTAATTGCTTCATGCTACAGTTTTATTCCATATGCAGTAATCCTAATTTTTTTCCTTTGCATTTATGCGTTATGATATTATATGACATTCCACATAAATCCATATAATTATACAGTTCACAGTTTCAGAGTAATACGTGATTTCACGTATGTAAAGGTGATTTTGAACACGAGCCTATAAGTTTAAGTGATATTCTGTGCTAAAAAAGGCAAATGTATTCATTCTTCTTAAATTTGAAAGATTCGTTACGAATGCAGTAATAGTCTGATAATTTACACATCTTGGATTCAATGGTTGTGCGAATTAGAGACTTTGCTTACAGATTTTTTTTTCTAATATTTATGTTATATTTCGATTGCGTGCACATAAAAATTAATCAAATTAATTTCTGCATCAAGAATTATTAAATCAAGTTTGACTGAATGTGTGACTAACATATTTTTTTAATATACTTGTAAACGAAGAAAATAATCTTAGTATACGAAAAGAAAAGAAGAAATATGAGAAGAAAAGGAGTAAAAACATAGAGAAATCTTTTAAGAAATAAACAACTCTTTTATAAAAATACATCGACAAATTTTATGTAAAAGCGTATATATATGTTATGAACTGTACATCCAATAGCGAAATTATTTTCAAAGTAATTTTTACACTTTTAAACGAGAAAGGGAAATGAATAATTACACTGTATGCAAAACTCCAGAACGGTTTTCTGTAAATAAATTCGTAAAGTACTCTGAGTACTTTTCTGTTAACTTGGCGCTAGTTAGCTCTAAAGATAAATGTTGGCGCAAAATTTTAACTAGATTATAGAAACCCAAACGCTACATAAAGCTATAATGAAAAAAAATTAACTTTTAATGAGGAATGTATCATATAATGTGATATGTAATGTGTAATGTGCGCAGTATTGAATTTGTGCAATTGTCTAATGGATTTTTAAGTGAAAAAACTGCTTTATACATCAGGAGAACAATGTACACAGCGATCTATGCACACCAGCGACCTACGCACACAGCCTTGGCAATTGTGCACATTAAACCCCGCACAGCTCTTTCTTGTGAGCTTGTGATCTTCAATCTACGACTAATATCGACTTCTATGAGTCTTGATTAGTAAATCAAACTGATTGCCATAGGCCAATAGCGGTAGTAATTAAGAAATGATGCCCTCTGGCATCAACACCCGGAGGCGAGAAGGATAAGCATAATCAGATTAGCAATATTAAACTGGCATTGTTACATCAATGGCATTTGAACTTGAACTCAGGCAATAACCTTTAGAGTTGCAGGAAGCAGGAAATCATTCTGTTAATGCATGGCATACTACGGTAATTTTATTCCCGACATGGCATAAATCAGCAGTTTTAAGGCAAAGAAATTTAAGCAAAAATAGGCAGGATGTTCGTTTAAATTTAATTAGCAATCAAATCGTTCTTAATCATGAGTTGATAGCAACTAACAGCTCTTTACCGCACATCTATCTATTTATGATGCGATATAAACAGGTTACAACGTTTGGCACCTTAGCGCCGATTTGGCGACTGGCGCCCCGTTAACAGAAAAGTAAAAAATTCTGCACTTATGTTCAGGGTATATGCTGACAAATTAGTAACATTACCGATGGTTTACAAAAGGCCTTAGGAATAGGAATTTTGAATGCGTTAAAAGAAAATGTTTCTGCTATTTAGCTCTTGTTACCATGCAGTCATTTTTTAGCACCAGAACAAACTGTGCAAGTATAATTTTTAAGACCTATGTAACAAGCATGCTTGATACTGGAATCTAAGTATACTAGTTACAAAACCTTATTTAAATTCCTGTGGGTAAGTTAATAGAAATTCTTTATTCATATTAACACGTTGACTGCCACGGCAATTTTCAGAAATATGGCCTAAAATGGAAATTTGATTTAATCACATTATATTATTAAAAACTCTAATTCTAGTGCATTAGTGCATAGTTCTCATCAAAAAGCATACAAAATTTATTTTTTTTTAAAAAAAAGGTCTTACGATTTATCTCGTGGTTGGCTTCTGTAACAGAAATCTCTTCGCGGAGGCCAACTATGAGTTAATTCGCACGCAGACACCTGTCGCCATGGAAAACTTTCCATGAAACCGATTATAATTCGAGATTACATAGTGGAATGCCTGGCATTGATCGATCAGATCAAATGCTTTCGTACTACTCATCTCTAAGAAAGACTATTAGATGGCCCAAAAAGGTTTCACTACATATTATAGAGATATATATATATACACAATGCTCACAAATGTTTTCAAAACGTAACTCCTTCTAAAATAAAACTGATAAAGTTCAGAGAAGAATTCGTCGTCGCGTTGATTGGAGAAGAGATTCAACCAGTTTCGAAAACAAAATTAGATTGCAAAAGCTCCATTATTTACAAAGCCTACCACCTACCAAAAAAAAAAAAACAGCATCTGACAAAGTCATTTCGTATATGTACCCAAGCAAAAAAAAATGCCGAGAAACAAGTTATTTCTGTCCAACCTGTAAAGAGAAGCCAGCCTTTTGTGTGGAAGATTGTTTTAAGAAGTTCCACAAACAATAAAATATTGTTTTATTTCTTGAATTTGAATTAATTTTTATATTTATATATTTTGTTCGTTTTTTAATAAATTTTCTGTTCATGCAAGCCAGCATTGATTTTTTGTTCTTTTCCCAGAAGCCATCTATCGATATTAGCACTGATATATTCCGAGTTTAATCGTAGCTGCACAAAAATGGCAAGTAAACACATTACGAGATAACTCGTAGTTGGCGTCCTAGAAAAGAACGCTATCTACGAGTTATCTCGTAGTTGGCAGTCAACGTGTTAACTATATAAACTCAAAATTAACTGTAAAAGACAATGTAGTTTTTACCCACATGTAAGAACTATCTTGAATGAAAAATTTGCACACATTAGCAATCTGTGTTTGTTGTAAAAAGAAAGCGTTAACACATGCACAAAGAATGTAAAGTAGCCTTAATAATAGATTAATTCGGTTCTTCGATCGAAATATGTTATGATAAATACAGTGCATTTTTGTACACTTGTACATGCAAAAAGTACCGTTAACTATTTCGTGACATCAAAATCTGTTTCTCTCAACTATTTGAAACGGCTATACATATGAATTTTTGTTAGAATGGATTTCCTGCCCCCGTACCAAGTAGAATGCTACAGAGTTAACAATAACGTACTGAAGTGAAGCGGTAACTTCTTGGGGGTCTTTGTGTTGTTTCTTCGGGTGCATTTCCCCCTTAGGACAGGACTGCAACTGCGAGCAACATTGATAGTAAAGAAGGTGAGAGTGAGGTTGACATTAAATAAGGTAAATAAGGAGAAGGAAGGTGCACTAAAATAACAAAACTACTTTTAGTCTCTTGAAAAGAATGATTCGCATGTAATTTAAAAACTCCCGAAACCAATGAGAACTGTACTAACGAAACTGGGAGAAAACACCAGGAAGAAAATGGACGCAGGCATTTGGGTGACCTGCTGATGTCTGAATGCTCGGGGGTTTCAGACGTATTCGCTGTGAAAGAATTAAATTTTAAATGACAAGTTTTCTAAAAGTAAAACATTTGTTTGCTTACATTGAGAAATAAGCATGGATTACAGGCATTAGCGGATTAAACTGTTGTGAATTATCTGACATCTATAGCAATTTATTTTGGTAAGTATAATTCTTTATGCTTTGTAGGTTGCTATCTGCTTTGAATATAAAAATGAAAATTTCAAGAATTGAAAAAAAAAAATGTTTTCAGATGTTGGGGTGTCGATGAATTTGAACTGGAGCCATCAGTTGAATTAGAATATGAAAATTAGAATCTTCCTCATTTAAGCGTTTAGAAAATCATGAGAAAAGTTACAGCCAAATTATTATGAAAGTGGGATTGCAAAAGATCTATTATCATGCTTTTCAGACCATCATTTCAGCTATTTTTCCTTACCTGGGTTTAAAAATAACTAGTTCTTTGTCATATGCAAAAGCTTATTTGACATAAGCTGACTCTGAAATAAAATTGAGTTTATGATGATGGATGTGACAAAAGCTGCAGAAATGAACTCACACAGCTTTTATTCTTAAAAATGAATGAGTTATTTTAATATTTTTGTGGACATAGAATAAAACTTATCTTTGCGTTTCATTTACCTACTACTTTCCATTTCTCAAATGTCACTGCTCTATGATTTTTGACGAATAAATTCAAATTAAAAGAAATTCCTTTCATGTTAATGACAAAATCATCTGTTGCGAATTCTACTAAAAGCTAATGTTGACGGCAACAAATAAGTTACATTAAAATGCCATTAATTTAAGAAGCAACTCTCACAAATTTGAATTTTATAGGGTAATTATATTGTAGCGTCTGCTAATGGACTTTTCCTTGCTTGATGCCCCACCAGTGGCCGAGTGGCTAAGAGTATTGAATGTTGGAAGTTCGTTTCAGATTCGAACCTAGCCGAACGGGCTGCACTCGAACCCGTGTACAAGCTGCAAAAGCATGGTCTGTTTCCATGGTTTTCCCTATGCGTAATGCGAATACAAGGCAGTTTAGAACGTCCTTAACAAAAGCGTTCTTCTTCCTAGATCTCAAATAACATAACCTTTGGCTTTATATTAATACACCTGTTCCATATTACAATATAATATGATTTCTGTATACTACCAAGCCAAACTACAACATTAAATCAAATTTTGTATTAGAACAAAGGTATTGATGATCAATGATACGAACCTTTATATTTTAGTTCCGTGGCATTTACATCCTCAATGAATATAATGCAGCTGAAGATAGACACATTCTGAAAAAGTCTCGGAAGAATAGTTCCTGTAAGGAAAATAATGGAGGAATATTCGACACAAAGGAAATTTACAATCACCACAGGCATGAGCGATATTAATATTAACAAAAAGGCATAACCGTAGGAATAATTTTCTGTAATCTTCTGCAGCAACTAAAAAATTGAAATTTATTACACACAATCAGTCAACGATTCAGTAGAGGAACTTTCCTCACCTTAACTTTCAAAACGAAGATGAGAAACACAATAGAAGAACATAGAATTTCATGCTGATTAAAAGGGTTATTATACCAGGAAAAAGTTAAAGCAATAGTTCATTGAACGATGCATTCTTTCTGATTTCTTCAAATGCAGTTTTTCCCAGTTTTGTAAGTTAATGTAGATAGAAATCTATCTTTCAATTTAAAAAAAAAAAATTTCTATCAGTTTCGTGTTTGTAGGTGTGACAGAGATTTAAACGATGTCAAAGACGAATTTTGAATGGCGAAATGTTTTGAAATTAATAACCAAAAATTTATATAAGTTGAGCTTACGCTTCCAGTGCCTTTAGAGTTTTCAACACATCAGTTTGCATTTCTGATTTCTAGTGGCGGCTCGTAGCTAAAATTAGTGGAGGTGCTGTTCCAAAAAAATTTAACCTTTGTTTTAAACCTGTGTAAAGGGAAACAAACATGTATAAAAAGAAAATTTATTTTGAAACTTCCATGAAATTTTACAAAAGAAATGTTAAACATTTCTTAATTACTTTAACTTAAATTGTTACAGTTCAAGCTTTACCTATTCATTTAAAAATAAAATCCATTCTTCTTGTTTTAATTTGCGCAAAGAGATCAATAATTTTCTCCTCGATGTCTGGATGACAACTGAGGAAATTTTTCCATATTGAAAGCATTGCAAGCGCATGAAAACGAAAGCTCTTGAAGTTCACTTACAGTCACAGAATTTATTACTCGAGGATGCAAGGACATGGTTAAAGTTTTCTGTAAAATAAAAGAACCGAAAAAAAAAATGAATCAAATAGAATAGCTGAAAAACAATCTAAGCAAGAATATGGTGTATGATTTTTAAACACAGCACAAGCAGAGTAAAAAAAAAGAACCAGCTCCCAACGACACTCCAGATTCGGCACTGCAAAAGCGACAGTGCTCTCTCCCTCTCAGTCTCGTACGCTGCTTCCTAAGAGCTCATGCGCAGAACAGCCAAATACCACACGCGCGGAGTAAGAAATAATCACTTTTCCAGAATTTCGGCACTGCAAGAGCGACAGTGCTGTTTTATCTCCCTGGCTCGAGTGCTGCTTCTGTGCGCTCTTGCGCAGAACAGCCTTGTGAAGCGCAGTTCCATACAAAAACTTTCGTACCTTTTTCATAAAGTGGAGGATGGCTACTGACATTAAGTTTAAGGATTATATATTGTAGAAGTATAAAGAAAGAATTAAAGAAAAAAAGGGCTCATTATATTAAATATTAAAAATAATATTAAGTGGAAACAGGGGGTGCTGCAGTTCCACAGTGCTTATTACGAGCCGCCACTGCTGATTTCCAAAGTGAAGACGCAGAAACCATTTGCAAAGTCTTTAAATATATCCGTAGACACAATAAATGAAATAATAAACCAAGATTTTTAGCCTAGAGAAAAGCTAAAAGACATAAGGTTCCCCAGATTTTGCTGAAGTATGTGGCTCAAAGCAAAGCAATTTGTAGAACTTTGTTTGAAAACTATTTAGCAAGAGATAAATGAGAATAAATTGTGACCTTTGATGAAACATTGGTTTTACACAAATGATTGACAAAAAAGGTTATCGAAATTGAAGCCAAAAAATGTACAAAATTCAAATTAAAAGAACTTCCTTTCATGTTAATGACAAAATCATCTGTTGCGAATTCTACTAAAAGCTAATGTTGACGGCAACAAATAAGTTACATTAAAATGCGATTAATTTAAGAAGCAACTCTCACAAATCTGAATTTTATAGTCTAATTATATTGTAGCGTCTGCTTATGGACTTTCCCTTGCTTGATGCCCCACCAGTGGCCGAGTGGCTAAGAGCATTGAATGTAATGGCTAAGAGCATTGACAGGTTCCGTCAATGCAAAAAAAGTTTTTACTAAAGGCTATGATTGTCTCAAAGATTCTCTTACAAGAGGAAATTAAAAATAAGAAGAATTGGAAAAAATGTTCAGATAAACTCAACTACTATTAAGAGAAGTATTGCGTCCGATATTTACAGAAGGAATTTATTTTTTCAAAGAATTTCAAAGAAACGTCAAGGCTTTCAAAGGGTAAAACTTTAAGGCAAAGCAACACATCATACCTCAAAAAGTACCACTGCTTTCCTTGAAAAATGAAGACTAATACGGAAATTTTACATATACCTCTTCAACGTATTGTTAGAAAGTCTTCTGTTTCATCGGTGGACTACTGTGCTTTTAGTCTCTTGAAAGGAGTTCTATCTAAGCCCAAACCCGCCACGACCGATGTAATGTGAAAGCTAATGTAAGAAAAATGGATCCCACTAAAGAGGTGGTAATGAAGTACACTTGGATATTTAACGAAAAGCTCTTCCATCGTGGAAATCATGATGCAGACTTATAGCCCAGAAGAAAGAGAACATTAAAAATATAAGATATATAAGATCGAACATTACAAAAATACTCTTTACATTATAAACATTAATTAATTGGTCCCGAAATCATTCTAAAAATATTTACACACCCTCTTGGAAACCAAGAATATATACTGGTTTCCAAAAATCAAGGAAAAATTACAAAAATAGCGATAACTCGTTGTAAAACGCCAATCCGTATATCATTTGAATATGTTGTCAAGTAGGAATTTCTGAATAAAACCGCAGTAGGCAAATTGGTGGCTCTGCAATCCAAATACGCCATCTGCGAGGAGCATAAAATTGTATGTTTCAGATCAACCCTGCAAATTCGCTGTGATACTGAGATAAGAAACCTGGGATAGACAATTTGAACCAACCTGAATCCTGGGGTACATAGACTTTGGCGACAATTTTTAACCACAGATTAAGCATTCAGGAGGTTCAGCCAAGGACGACCAACAGCTACAACGAGAACCGATAACCGATATTTATTGTTATGCTCACGAAGGAATAGAACTGCAACTCCGAATCAATGCAGATTCTCCCTTACTGCAGCTACCAGAAGATTGGTGTCAACATCAACAATGTTTAGAAAGCTTTAGGAAGGATGTCTGTACGCGGAGCGACCAACCATTTGTGTGCCGCTCACGCCACAGCATAGAAGGGAAAGTTTGAGTTGGACAACATATTCTCTGGACGGCTAATCAATGGAGGGCCTTTCTCTTTACGTATGAGTTGAGGTTTAGCCTTCAAAGTGATAATAGGCGTTATTTGGTTTGGAAAGAGCCTGGAACCCGTTATTATCCACCAAACATTCATGAAAAATATGCGTACGGAGGAGGCAGTGTCTGTGTTTGCGGTGGTACCTATTTGGGTGGGCGCACAGACCTCCATTGCTTTCCACGTACCATGAATGCTCAGGCATAAAGAAGTGACATCCTTGATGCTTATGATGATGACGAGCAATAAGTGATAATTTCCTGCTACAGGACGATAACGCTAGACCGCGGGGGGTTCGCATCGTGGATGATTATCTTCAGCAACAAACAATCAGCCCATGGGATGGCCCGCTAGATCACCGGACCTGAATTCTATTCAGAATGCTTGGGATGCTTTAGAAAGAGGTATAGCTGCTATCAATGCTCCTCTTTAGACCCTTGCCACGTTTGCAATTACTTTTCAAGAGCAATGGCTCACACTTCCTACGGAACTGATAGATTGCATAATTGACAGCATTGCATATCAGTGTAAGTGTTGTATTGCTTCAAAGGGATATCATCTCAACACTGAAGATAATTTTCCTATAGCAAATTGACACATCCAATTTTTTCATTTCATACATATGTTACATTTCTATAACACCATAATTGTATGGTAATTTCTTTTCATGTTGTTTTATACATTACTATGTGTTCTATACTGTGGTTCAGTTGCATTAAATTTTATATGAAACGTTTTGAGTAACTGTCATTTTTGTGATTTTTCCTTAATTAGTGAAAACCACTGTATTTAAGTACCACCGAAATCGGGTGCACATAATACAAGATACTGATCCTGCAAAAGGCAGACATTTGCTCAAATTTCTTGAGCCGAAGGATCGAGGAAGAAATTTCATTACCAAAGTTTTTTCTATATATCCTTGTTTCCTTTTACTTGATATATGTTAATTGTGTGTTTTGTGTTTTAATATTGTGATTGTGCTTGAGTTTGATTTTGTGGTGGGATTCCTTATTTTGTGGTGAACTTTGAAACTAGATCATAAGGTCTATTTTTAGACCAGGTGAATCGGGTCTTATTCAAAAGGCTATCTAAAATCCAGAGTCTACCGAGATAATTCCATTTAAATAAAAGTCTGATGAGGTATGAATAATAATGAACAACAAAGATGATGGGCGTTATGATACAGTTGTCTCCGTCACTAACGCCCATCAGCTTAGCAACTCAGAGTGTTTTGGGTAGCAATTGTGAACATGTCAAGTTTTAAAAATCTTCCTCTAAAAAGTTTTTTCCTAAACCTTATGGTTGTCTTTCGTTTTGTTCCAGTCTATATGCCTTTGATTCGCCAGGGGCCATTTCAGTCTATAACCCTTTTCATTCAATCATTGCGTTTGTATTCGAAAACCGGTGTCTTTATTGTTTTATATTTTAGATTCGTCTCTTCAATACCTTTAGGTATTTTCAATGGGCCAAAATTCTATTCCGTCATCAAATACTGGAATCGGTACGATACGGTTATAACTGTGACATGCAGTCTGCTCTATTTTCGAGCTTCGCAAATGACATGTAACGCTGCAAAATTTCAAAACGATTTCTGGTTTTTGAAGTGGCTGTTGATTGGCCAAGCTACTTTATTGCCTTTTTGTATATGTCAGATAATACACTGGGGACATTTCGAAGCATTTAAAATGGTTATAACAATTAAGCTTATTGGCATCAACATTTCTTTCTTTAAAGCACCTAATTTGCTTTGCTAGAACAGAAACAATAAAAGGATTCTTCCAGTAGAACGTTTTACAGGAATGAATTCATCTTAAATAGAAAACTTTAAGGTTAAGCGTCAACTAAATTCGCGAATAGATTGATTTTAAATAACACGCATTCTTTTTACTGCCTTATAAGAAGTAATGGAAATATTGTAATATGTACATTTTCGGGTGTCATATTTCAACGGTAATTTCCATTTTGATTGCTCTCGAATCCATGTTATATAGTTTTGCATGTTATCTGTAGGACAGAATAAAGGCCTCTTTTTCCCAAAACGGATTATGAAATGGATTTAAAATGGAATCAGAAGGGATTTTTTTCTTGAAGTACGTACTACGTGTATATGTATCCTGCACAACTGAAAACAACTGAAAAACGATTAGACGTAGAATGTTGAAATTTTATACATAGGACTGCTATAACATCTAGTTGTGCACCTCCCTTTGGTGTTGCAATCAGCCATACCAAACGTATATAGATATAAACATATACATCCAACCTCTTACCCGGCATGTTGACCTCAGGTTTTTATTCTTATATTTTGGTAAAGCTGCAATTTTTTGTTTTAAAACGGATTGAAATGTTTTTCTTATGTTCCAGTTAAAGGTTTTTGCCTTTAGTTGATATTCAGGCAATAATTCTAGGATTATCAACAATTTAAAAATGCAAGGAGCGCTAGGCCTAACGGGGCCGCCCTTAGTTTGCATTTGAAACTTTTAGTAGTCTAGTGTATTTTCTCTTTAAAGCGCGGTGGTTATCCCCAGTAACCACTTTTTCTATTGAACGTCTCACTCACTCATGTGAGTGATTTTCAAGACTGACCGTTTCTGAAGTTCCCTTGTAGCTCACTAGATGGCAATCAAGAAACATAAGCCAGTAGTTGATGCAGGAATTCGTCTTCAAGAAAATAAGCGTCAGCCATCGAAGACAACATCACGACGATGTGTACTCTACAGCACCAAGAAAAAGCCTGTAAGAACAGTGTGTGAATGCAGCACGTGCAAAGTTGTGCTGTGCATGAAAAATAAAAACTGTTTCTGTGAGTACCATAGAGACTGATTTGTAGGGATGTGTTCTGTAGGCGGTGGTCACTGACACTAACCACCAGAAGTGGTCACGTGTCTTGGACAAAGTATGTGAAATTGTCGCAAATAATTTCATTCTAACACATGTTATAGTAAATAAAACAAGAGCTTTGCTGAAAAGGTTAATTGCCTTTTCCTATCCCTCAAAGAGTTATAGCAGTTGGTGCACCAACGTAAGTGTTATTTCGTAGGGTAGGTTTAAAAGGTAGCTTTGAATTTTTGTTCACCTAAAATTTTGTCTTTCTGCACTTTGACCGAATTTCTATTTTGAGTAGGAACTTTAAATTGCAAAAAATGTTTTATTGCAAAAGTTTTTTTTTAAACTGTTCTTAATTATATTCGGTATTTTAGGTTTTTCTGTACGTTATAATTTTTACTGAAGATGTTTTGATTTTTTATGTATTTTTGCCTTGCCGCGAAGTGAGAACTGAATTGATATGAGAAATATATCTCTAATGAAATTTCAGGAAATAAGTTTAAACGAAGTGCAGCAAAAACTGTGTTAAATTTTAGTCAATACGTGTAAGCAATGTGGTGTCCACGTCAGATTTTTTATACTTTGCACTTAGAGCAAAAGACAAAAGGGTGGATTTGATGTTTCGTCAAACAAACCAGTTCCAGAATTAAAAATAAACGTCAAGTACAATTACATCAAGCACAAACATATTAACGTCAAGAAATTTACATGTTATTTAATGTTCTACAGATGTAAAGACATTGAAAACTAATTCTTCGTTGGCTAATTTCCTCTTGTTACCAGTGATTTAACTTTAGAATATTAGAATCAGTACATACCATTTTCGGGTGTTTGTTTGGAGACTTCTTTCCCTGTAAAAGTAATGACTGCTGGTTTTTACCTTTCCGATTATTAATGTTGTTTATTTCGCAGTTAGAAATTTTAATACCATGCACTTCACAATCTTTTTGAGTTATGGATATTTTTCTTTGGAATGCGCCAAAAACATATTCTTCAGTTCACAGCTAGTATACCTGCTAAATTTTCAAAGAAGAATGTATTTAAAAGTAGCAAACGATAGTTCTAATTTCAATGATAAGTTGTTGCCAGAAATTTCTGTTCCATTACATTTGCGTTTTAAAAGTTCTTAATCAAAATTATTGTAAATGTGCAAACATCCTCTTTGTATATATACTTGTATATATATATATGTAAGCTATAAGAAATACAATAGCTGCTTTAAAAAAATGGCGACCTCAAAATTAACAATTCTCGATTTTGTGCTCTCCCCTAAATTCATCTGTTCTCCCAAATTCGAGATCTTTCCGTGTTACGTAACGTTTAATGCAGATATTTCTTGCTGAATAAAATAATTGTAAACCAAAACTTTTTCTAACTAGAATTGAAACTATTGATTCCCTCCCTTCTTACTTTGAACTGCTGCGCTCTCTTTCGTGTAAGCTTTCATCCTGGCAAGATGCTTCTTATCCACGCTGCTGCTTACTTGCTTAAGATGACGTCGTATTTTAAAACCTGTGTACATGGAAATTATTGTATTCAACTACGATTAAAAATCATATTATCTACAAAAGGATGATTTGATATGCGTAGAAAATAAAATTCTGATTCTTCAAGCTCTATTATGTTGGATGCGTCATGCCTTTACATTCAGTCCTTCAGCCATAGCTGCGTTCTCAGTTATGACGAATATCGAAAGATCCTAAAAAGTTCTAGTGTTATCTTCTGTGCATTTAAAATCCTGACATATATATATATATATATATGCAGAAGGTGTTACATATATTCCTATTATTTGTAAGTGTTTAGTGAATGTATATCTTCCATATCGTAAGTTTTAGAAACCAGTTTTCTTATCAGGAATCAATTTATTCAGCGGTATATTATTATGCACAATTACCTACATTAAAAAAAATGTTCACAAAATAACTCCGAGTTGCATTTTCGGTATGTTCCATTGTAAAACTAAAAGATTAAAAATTTTCAACAGGTAAAAATAATGCTTTTGAAGTTGAAAATCAGCAGCAAGAACTATTCAGTTACATTTTCATAAATCCCAGGTATTTCAGCATGCCTCAGAAAAGGAATAAAAGTAGTAAGATAGTAAGAGTATTCCTAATTTTTATATTCATAAGCTTCCAGACATCAAAACATAGAACAGCGAAATATTTCGAAATCATAGAAGCAAAATGTTTTTACTTTTAAGTATGAAACTTGTATCTGTAGTAAAAGGTTATTTATTATATATAACTATCTTTAAAAAACAGGAGCACCATTTCGCCTTTTCTATGCGACGAAAAGGATTCCAAGCATCATATTCTCATCTAACCTTTCAAGATTATAGAAAAGAAGTGAAAGAGAGCACCTTATTATCTAAGGATATTTCAAACTTCTTTCTCTGACAAAAAAGAAAAGAAATAAAACTTTTCCCTGCCAGCGAATTTTGCTTCACAATTCAACAGAAAAATCTCTCCTTCTCACAACGCATGACTTCTAAGGTAAGGAGATGAAACACCTACAAATCTAAACGGAAACTCTTCCTCATTATACTGCGTACTCTTTCCACAAAACGCACATCTCTTCTTTCAGAAAATACTTTTTTCTTCTTTAAAAAAATATTTTCTACTTCCGCATCTAAACTCTCAATAGTTGCTACTTCCGCACACCTAAAATGTGCGTGTATATATATATATATATCTCCACATTCACATACATAAGCGTGTATATATATATATATACATGTAACCGAATATTTTTGTCAAGTAAGCATTTGTCTGTAGTATTACGCGCACTTCCGTCGAATAAACTTGTCACTTAGATATTCCGTTGCCGTGAGTTCGTCTTTCTAGTTCCAGGAATTTGTTTCTTTTGTTTTCAGTTACTTTTGCTTCTGAATAAAACAAGAAGGGAAGGTCTATCATAAACACTTCTTTTTTGCTTTATCAGCCAAAACCAGGCAAGCACAGCGAGATGTGTGAAAAGTTTATTCATTTCGCAGTGATTCTTTCCTTCCGGGGCAAAGTTACAATTCGACAGTTATGGAGTTTTCTGATTTTAAATGGGAAAGTGAGAACTGAGTAACTTTTAAAATGGTCCGGGGAAGAAGAATTTAGAACAATTTCTTTTTTTAGCATGTTCAGTGTTGAACAGTTGGAAAGGTGATCACGGGAAAATACTTGATGGATTGAAGCTGGAGATTCCCTTTTTAAAGACAAAATAATCTTCCTAATTTACTTCAAAATGACGTGTGTGTGCAGACCTTAAGCAATATATGGGTTCGATTCCAGCCGAACGGGCTGGCTGCATGAGTGTTTCGTGGTTTTTCTCATCTGTATACAGTCCAGTTCTTAGAAAGTCGTCCACGAAGGCCCCCCTTCCCTTAGGCAGATAGCCCTAGTGTGCTTTGCGATAACCAAGTAAACCAAACCAAGCAATATGTAGAACAGTAAGGTATATTCTTTATCGCGTGCCTTCGTGGTGTAATTGGAAAGTATGACTGACTAGCAAAAATTGTGCAGATGTCGATTTCAGCAATGGTATTGCTGCTTCTTACCGTTTCCCGATTAAAAAAATTCTAAACGGTTCTACAAGTAGCGCCCGAACTAAAAGGTAGTGGATGATAATTTTCTCCCAATCAGCATTTGTCGATTCGATCCCCACCTACCCAGACGCCCTTGAGTGAGAGAGAATGTAAGATATTTTTTCTCTTCCGCATGCCTTCGGGGTGTAATTGGAAAGCAGGTCCGGTTAACAATAGGAAGTCCGATGTTTTAATCTCGGAGACGGCATTCCACATTCACGTCATCTGCTTCAAAAAAACTTAATTAGTCTGGAGCAAACATAATTTTCCTAATATCGGAGATAATTTATTTATACTAACAAAAATAAACTATCATGGAATCGCTCTTTTAGTTACCTTGGGTTCTGAGGTTCTACATAAGCTAAAAGTCTCACAGTTTAAAAATGAACCTCAATCTGCATGACCATAGTTTTGCGTTCTACGGGTTTGTGATTTAAGTAATTAACGACAGCACTTGATGAAGAATCAAAACACAATTTATTCGCCAGTATTACACAGGAGAGTTCCAAAAACACACTTACAGTCGTAGAAAAGCTACGATAAACACGCTGAAACGATCAGCAACACAGCGTTCAGCCTACAACGGTGAAGACAGCTTCACGGCAAAGCACTAAAGTAAAGCTCCCGACTCTGTTAGGTAGTTTTCAAGCTAATCTCTGAATTCAAAACACTACTACTAAACTCAACATACTACTTTCTTCGCGTGCAGGTAGGGTATCTATAGCTTTATACTACCTCAGAACATTGCCAAGGAAACCGCCAAGAATGCGTTGTATAATGTTCTTTTCCCCTCTACGGTATGCAGCCAGTTTTGTCACCAAATATCGCCAAATAGGCAATTTCGCACCAAATCTGGCAACCTTGCTGTTCCCTGCCACTTTCTGGCAACCCTAGCCCCGCTTTACGAGGAAGCTATCTCTTCGCAGCTGGACATTTCGCAAAACCATAAATGAACTGTTCTGACTGAGGATAAGGTAATATTGTCGGGAAGATTTCCCGTCATCCTTTTGTGTAAAGATTTTAGTTCGGGTGCTTTCATACCAGTGTCTGTGACTTAAAGGTAATTTTCAAAGTAATGCTAACTGTACAGAGAATAGTTAACATTTTCCTGAGTGTAAGGAATTTTT
>KK117195.1:66386-91522 GCA_000611955.2 Stegodyphus mimosarum
TTCTTGCTGTTATCGTAAACATTTTCTTAAAGAATATGTATATATTGCGAAAGCAAGCAAATCGTAAAAAGAAAATATCCAGCGTCATAGATATAGTATAGTTAAATGTAAAGTTGTAAGTGTAAAAATGGCCAGATGTTATTAATCATGTTTAAAAGACAGTATTTAGATAAAATATAGAAGTGCAGAGTGGTATCCAGTATTGAAAGAGGGTAAAAATAACGGAGATTTCAGTTCTATTCCGGTAAATTTATTCTATGTAAATAAGCAGTGAAATTTGTTTATTGTTGCAATGATGATATCTGCAGTATCCACGGAAATGTACAGAACAGCTCTTTGTAAGCCAAACGAAAAGTGGATCTAGTAAGGTAAACTAATAAATTGGGATTAAATTTTGAGAAATTTTTTACCATCTTATTAAATGGAACATTGCGATATGATAAATAATTTTTGAGTAATTTGTTTTAATATCCTGATATTATTTTTCTATGGATTTGAATTTTAAATTTAAATGCTTATCATACTATGAAAGAAAAGCATGAAATAAGTCTGGGTAGTAAATGTAATTTTTTACACATATTTATACTCTCTATGTACAAGAAGCATCTATTCGTATGAAATCCGCACTAAAATTATTGCAGATTTAATTTTTATTTAATTGAAAATATTATCCAGCTTAGTAATGATAATCATTTAAAAGTATGATGTTGAATTTAACTTTATTGCAGTTATTTATCTGACCTTTTTTAAGCAAGAAGAAACTTAAAAAAATAGTAGGAATCTACGACTAAAATTTAAAGATTTCTATACCTGAGATTATAAAGAATTACAACAGGCTCAATCCGATATGTTTTATGTTCGACAAAAAGGTCTTCTAAAGTGAGAGTGACTGGGGACAGGAATTCTCTTTTTGCAACTTTTAAGTGCTGCTATTTGATATTTCTGCGAAATGGTTAATAGAATTATTGGTTGTCTCTTCAACACAAAATATGATACTCAAAAAAAAATTTTTTTTTTGTAGAACGTAAAATAACTCAGATTTTCGAACGACTCGGATTATGGTTTTCAGCTCAAAATATAATTCAATCTTAAGGAATTTCAAAAATCTTTTACTTTCTGGTTTCAGTGTATATAAAATTGCGAAAAATAAAGCATTCAATAATGTAAACAATTTCTGTCACGCTTCTTTATCTAAAAAGATATCTAATATATATGTGTTTATTGCTACTGACAAGTGAGAGTTTTCCAGTTTTTATTAATTCCAGGATTTACACTTGGACGTTCCTGTACCTATTTGTTGACAAACTGATTAAAGCTGTAAGTTTATGGATAGAAAAATAATATCTGGATGTAGCTGTTTAATTGTTGCTACATTTCTACGGATTCTGTCTTACTATGGCATATCAATTCGTAGTAAAGTCAGCACATGAACAATTAATATGCTAAATTCATATAAAGTTTGTACTGTAAAGGATTTAAAGTTTAGAAGTTAAGTTTGTACTGTAAAGGATTTAAGTTTGTTCTTTCTTGTACATACAAGCTATCACAAAAAAATATGCACCCAGAAGAATTCGAGCATCGCAAGGCTACCAATCTGCTCTTGGACTCACTCTTGCCAACATAAATTCTTATCTTTTTAGCTTTATTATTAAACATCGCTTTCTTCGTACTTATGTCACACACATTTCACCAGCAAAATTACAAAATTTTTAATTAACTTTATGCGTGTTTATCTATTCAATATCTCGTTCTTCGCACTTACACCACCTACAATTCAACGGCAGAATCTTAAAATACTTAAAACAGCATATCTTTAGAATTATTCCGTCGTATTAGGTGCTGTGACACATTTTTTTAAAGTTTGATATATTACTTTTTTTTAAAACTAGCCGCTCGAAGGGTCAGACGGCTAAAATATTTATATTTTTGGTTTTATAAAAATATTTATTAAAAAAATGAAAAAAAAATGTAAAACAATTTTAATGAGTCCAGCTAACGTAATTTCAGAAAAAAATATTTAATATTTCTGATTAGATCTCATGCTTTTAAGGCATTTATTTATATCAATCATATTAAAAAGTAGAAACATATTGTTAAGGACCGTGTTTGTCGTTTTTAAATCGCTTCGTTTGTTACTTAGTAACTCCCAAATTAAATCTGAAAGTTGAATATCACAGGCTCTACTGAAGAACATACTAAGGAGTGGAAAATAAAAGTATTTTATTTCTTGAAGTGGCAGCAAATTGCTTTCAAATAGCCGATTTTCTGGATTAAAATCGAAAGTTAAATATTTTACGTTTTGCCAAATGGCAACAGTCTGCCTCCCAGGATATAAAAATATTTTATTTCAAACAGTACTACCACTTCTCTTTTACAGATAGCTAACTTTGTCACTGGAAAAGTTTTTAATGGCCACAAATTATGAAATAAATAAAAAACTGTTATATTTGAATTTGGGGGTAATGCTGAGAGTTGAGTAGTGTAAAATTTCATTTTAATGCCTTCCGGGATACTCTGCTTGATTTCTAATGCCATTCTATTTTTCACCAGCTATATTCTATGCCAAAATTCCATGTATCATATCAGTGCATCACGCTGGAGAGAATCACGGCTACTAACTACGTCAATAATAATGACGATGCATACCACGGATAGGCATATCGGGATCCTCAGTCTTCGCAACTTTTCTTGGCTTCTACGCGGAACTATATATCATTGAATTTTGTTCTGTTAGGAAATTTGCAGCCACAAGGGACAGTGCAAATTTTCCAACAAAAACAAATTTGAAATCCAAAATTCGGGCTTCGAGGTTCGCATGTTCGGATGGAGGATTACATGTATTAAAAGTTCGGTGGCTCTAGTTGCCGTCATGTTTCCACAAAGCGGGAAACATTCGTACATAGATACAGATTTTTTATTATTTAATTTTTTAGATAATGTATGGCAACAGTTTTAAAAGTGATTCGGACACGAACGTGATATAAAGAAAAAATGAGTTTTCGAAGTTTTTTTCGAAGCTAATACTCTTTCTGGTACTAACAAGCATATTAGTAAAATCCGATGAGTTTGCTCATTTACCTTAAAATTCTATCACTTATGTTTGGTGATGTTTGGTGTGTCGTCCAGATGGTATAGTGGTTAGGGGAGCATACTGCGTACCAAAGGGCCTGGGTTGGAATCCAGGAGAAGACATGGATGCTTGTAAATGTACAGTGTCCATGCGGCATGGGGGCACTCTATATGTGCGGCGAACGTTGTGTGGTTTGACGGAAGGGAAGAGGGGTGGCAGACCCTCAGACCAACCCCAGGGGTGCTTTCCCTCAAGATTAGGGTGGAAAATAGAATTTCAACATCTCTTTGGAGCAGGCTATGACAACCATTCTTCCATGTAATATGCACTCGACAACAACAACAACAAATCGTACGTATAAATCGTACGTAGAAAGGTCATCTTATGCTGAAAAGAAACGAAGACTTTTTGAGGAGAAAATTTAATGTGTCAAACGACAAACATTGTTCTCTGGCAACGTATTGTACCAAGTAATATGGACACAAGAACAATAACTTAAGCTTGGTATATGCTATTTGAAGAAAAATCGATAATATTATGTACTGCTAATTTGTTACAATATAAAATAAAGTATCAAAACAATAATTATAGCTTTATTACATGGAAGTTGTTCATGGAGATATTTGACGCCTCGGATCCCGCATTTCTAAAAGAAAGCGATCAAATATCCGCGCTGTGTGTTTAAAACAGAAATTCATTTAGAATAATAAATAAACAAAACCAATTTTCCGCAGAAATAACATAGTTATACCCAAAACATATATTTTAAAACAATAGGCTTTTGGAACTTTTAATTTGCAAATAATAGAAAATTTTACCATCAATATATTTACGTTTAAGAAATTCGAAGACGGCAAATTTAAGAAATCATTTCTCATTCTAAAACAAAACAACAGTAAAAGGCAGTGATGCCAGATTTTGAAAAATAGTAGCAACATTAAAAATGTTAGCACATTTCAAAGCACTACAAATTGAATTTTCGTATATTTGCTGCTGAGGAATCAAGTATCGTTAGTTGTAACCTATTCACAGTTCCCATATTTTTAGCGTAAAAAAGGTTTTAGCAGAATCAGTTAAGACAAAATGCTTACAGTACTTATTTAAAAATTGCATCCCGTGGGTGTTAAATCTTAGAATCTTTCTTAAATATCCTATGAGTGAATTAGAAATCATACGAGATCCTATCAGCAGTTACTGCTCCATCCTAACACGATGAATCGGACCGCCATTTAACCATTTCCTGAGATTCGCGCGGTCAATATAAATCACAATGTTGGATATTTCCGAGTTTCCTCTGTGACGCAGTCTCCGCTTTGCGGATGAATGGCGCTTTGAAATCCGATGCTGCACATAGCCCTAGTGGAAGCAGTGAGTGCAAATTCAGAATTGTGGACGCCTGTCGGTTTCATGATGCCGAAATCATTTCTCGGTACAATGCTGTCTGGGATGAAGTGAATTCTCCACATTTGATAATAAGCGAGTTCAATGGTTTAGAGATTCTAGTGTCCAGTTGGAGCATATCACGGCAAATAATGGATGCCACATTAATCGACACTCAACGCGCTGTGAAATTAAACTGTTTTCCATAGCAGTCCAAAAAGCTCACGGTGTACTAGTGGTAGAAGGTTCAGAACAGAGAAGCATCATAGTAATGATTAATAATTACCTGTCGATAATCGCAATTTGAGGTAAACGGGAAAAATATTTTTTAAAATGTATCGTGTCACTTGCTTGCAGAGCAAAAACATATTCTGGCAAACGATTCTCCTTGCGGTAAATGTTTGTGTTACGCAATTGTGTTTGCATTTATCAGTGTTATTTATGTTATTTATAAGGTTTATTTTATTTAATGTTGTAGTGTAGTCCTCCAACACAAAACCTCTGGTGTAATAGAGGGTTGAAATGAATTTCTATCTCAAGTTCTAACAATAACATAAGTTTTAATAAAAAAACTTTAACAGGTGCGGTTTATGATGATGCGGGACTTGGATACATTCAGTCCCGTAATTTTAGAATTTTGTTGCACAGAAATGTGCTCGATCAAAAACACACGCACGAGAAGTCATAGTTCTAGAGGGCCAAAATGCCCATGGCCCCAGCAGAAAGATGCTGGCTCTTCTAAAAAACCACCTCCTCTCCAGCAAACTTTTCTAACTCAGGATGTTGTTACTTCCGCTGAACCCCGGGGAGGGGTAATTCCTCCACTGGCACATAACAGAAGTGTCCACATTCCGACCCCGGTGGAAGACATCCTTATCCCTGAACCTGTTGGAGTGACCTTGGACCGCGAATATAGAATGGACCTCGTTGCAACAGGATTTCTCCTCTAGTGTGAAAGGGGCACATTTGTATTCAAAATTCGGTTTCCCTTGGCGAAACCAGACAAAGAACATCTATGCGACAATATTGTTACAAGGATGGAAGCCGACATGGCGGATGATGGTGCTGACGTGTTTTATGCAGCTCTGGATAATGAACTTCAAAAAGTGGATTTAGCCGTTGGTTCTAAATGCAATATGAACCAGCAGATTCGTAATGATGCCAAGAAAGCTTTTGGTAAGATTTAAAGTTTGATAACAAGGTATGTTGAGCATGTTAAATCTTTAAATTTCCGTGAAGCTTGTAAAGAAAGCTTATTGAATTCTGTTGTTCAAGCGAAATCTTATGCTAATGCTGTGGCGACATCTGTTGCACCAAATCAGAACAATTCGAATTGCTGCGTTATTGTTAGTGCAGATAACTGCACATCTGAAGATGTTAAAAAACTTCTTAAAGCTGAAATCGATCCTCGGAAACATAAAATTGGAATTAGCAACCTTAGAACTATTAATAACGATAAAGTGATGGTGAAATGCGTTTCGGGAAGGGATAAAGAAAAGTTGTTTTCCGCTTTACAGGAAGACTCAACAATTTTGAATCCCTCTACTCCAAAGCAAAAATATCCTACGGTGTTAATTAAAAATTTGCCAAATAAAATCAGTGATGATGAGCTCCTAAAGACCATTGAAGAACAGAATCTCGAAATTACTGTGTCTGAAGAATATTGGAAAGATGTTAAAATTCGCTTTAAGTTGAAAAAGTTCCAGCATAAGAGAAGTGTAGTTATGGAAGTGCATCCTGCTGTGCGTAAGCGCATATTACATTTTGGGCGTATTAAAGTGATGTGGAATACGTGTAAAGTGGAAGATTTTTGTGGTTTTAAGTAGGTGTTTTAAATGTTTAGACTATCACAGAAATCTTGATTGCAGAAATGCCTTGGTTTGTTATTGCTGCTCTGGTGAACATAAGAGTTCAGAATGTGATAAGAAAGAAGTCCAAGTGTGTGTTAATTGTATAAGATTCAACAGAAAAACAAAAAATGCAACTAAAAAGGTTGATGTGAATCATAAACCATTTTCTGGAATTTGCCCCAGCCATGTTTTTATGATGAATCTCGCATCTTCAAAAATTTATTATGGTTAAGTCCGTTCATTTACCTATTTCGTTTGTACAAATAAATTTACAGAAGTCGAAATGTGCTATTCAGCAACTTATTTTATATGTGGAGGCAAATGACATTGATGTTGCATTGATTCAGGAACCGCACTTTTATAAAGGTGCTTTTCCTGGCTTTCCAGTTAAATATACAGTTTACTATGAAGCAGAAGTTGTCAAGTCTGCTATTATTATTCGTAATCAGAATATTTCTCTCTTCTTGGCTTTATAGCATACGGTTTATAATACTGTTGTTTTGGACATAAATATTAATGCTTCTG
Organism: Stegodyphus mimosarum; assembly: GCA_000611955.2. Taxonomy (NCBI): domain Eukaryota; kingdom Metazoa; phylum Arthropoda; class Arachnida; order Araneae; family Eresidae; genus Stegodyphus; species Stegodyphus mimosarum. The sequence goes on from KK117195.1 coordinate 73,212, forward strand.
AATTGACTATTTGTTCTGCATATTTTGAGCCCCAAACTAAGAAACCACGTAATTTTTTATGTGGTATGGATTCGAACAGCAAATCATCGATTTGGCATAGTCCTATTACTGATGGTAGAGGAACAAAGCTCAGGGACTTCATTTAGTGCGAACAATTTATTTATAATTAATGAAAATCATAGACCTACTTTCTGTTTTACACAAGGCTTGAGTTATAGTGACCTTACAATTTGTAGCTTGGGTTTGCTGCCTTGCATTCAAGGTTGGGATATCTCGGAGGAAGATTCTCTTTCTGACCACGATATGATTATTTTTGAACTCGCTTTATGTCTTCCGAAAATATCTTCTTGTTCGCGTACTTTTAACTTGAAAAGAGCAAACTGGTTCTTGCTTACAGAACTTTGTAAGAAAGAACTGAATAGCTTGATGAATGTTCGGATTGGATTGCATTGGAAAATGTTGTAAATCGTCTTTCTACTGTTATTTTTAATTGTGCTTCATTATCGATTCCGATGAATAAAAGTATGCAGAATAGTGTTCCTTGGTGGTCTAAGGAAATTGATTGTTATAGGAAGCACGTTAATGCTGCTAGGCGTAGGTTCCAGAGAGAGAAAAATAACATTATTAAAGATACATATAAAATTAAATATTTTGAATTACGGCATAGTTACAAGGGTAAATTAGCTGAAGCCAAGCTTAACTCATGGAAAAATTTTCTCTCAACTGTTACAGTTCACAACGTCTGGAAAAAAATTTATAAATATGGGGTCAAGACCAATTTTGTGAACAGAATTGTGGTCTCAGGGATTAAACTTCCGGATGGAAATGTTACTTCGTCGTTGAGCAACTCCATTTCTGCTATTATGACAAAGAAGTTTCCAAGTGATAATGTGTGTGGTGATAGGAATTCTCATAGAGCTATGCGTAATGAGTCAGAGGGGCTATATATTTCATTTACCGACTGTGAGGTTTCCACTTCAGAAGTTAACACTGTTATTAAAAATCTCAAGAAGAACGAGTCACCTGGTACAGATTCTCTTCCTAATGAAATTATACAGTACTTTCATGCTGTTGACAACACGTTTTTGCTTAGACCTTTCAACTATTGTTTATCCTTTGGGGTTTTTCCAACACAATGGAAGAAGGCTCGGGTTGTGTTGCTCGGGTTGTCAATGTTAGCCTTTTACCTACTTTGGGAAAATGTCTTGAAACTCTTTTCATCAATAGAGTAAATTGGTTTTTGAGACAGAAGAGTTTTTATAGCGATTCTCAGTTCGGGTTTACACCTCGGGAGTCTACTGAAGATGCCCTCCTTCGCCTTAATAATATTTTGCAGTATGGAAAACAAAGGAAGCTTACTTCAGTAATTATTTTTGTGGATTTCAAGGGTGCTTTCGACAATGCCTGGTGGCCATCCATCTTAAAAATACTAAAAGATACTGGTATACCCCATAATATGTATAGCATGCTTAAAAGTTTCTTAAGTGAAAGGACTGCTGAGCTTCTTCTTGGTTCCGAACGTAGAGTTTATTCTCTGGAAAAAGGCTGTCCTCAAGGCTCTGTGTCTGGTCTCCCACTCTGGAACATTATAATGAACGATCATTTAAGTCACCTAGACGGTTGTTTAAAAATTGCATTTGCAGATGACTTACTTTTAACTTTTCAAGGAAAGCTTTTAATTACTACTCTTTTGAGAGCACAAGCTGTGCTTGATTTTGTCTCTCATTGGGCGATCTCCCATAAACTCGCTTTTAATCCTTTAAAAAGTAAAGCTATGATTGTTTCCAAAAACATTGATGAACTTAATATTACACCTTTGATACTCGATGACTCGCCCTTGGAATTCGTAGAAAGTGTTAAGTACCTTGGTGTTATACTTGACCCAAAATTAACATGGAAAAAGCCCATCGAATTTATCTCTACTAAATGTGAAAAAATTATTAACGGTCTTCACCGAATTGCTAAGAACACTTTTAGAGTAAGCTATGAAGTCAAGAAACTGATTTATCAGCAGTGTATTGCGACTTTCATCTCGTATGGTTTTCGTGTTTGGGGACATATTCTTTAAAAGAAGATTAACAAAAGATATCTGAGAAAGATTCAACGTAGAATTCTCCTTCGTATTATTAGTGGTTACAGAACACTACGTTATGAGGCTACTTTTATTCTTGCAGGAGTTCCACCTATTGATTTCGAAATTGAATATAGGAATAATGTTCTCGGGGCTTTGGCAACCAATACTTTGGAGGACTGCGTAAATGGAATTGTACCCTTTTCCGATATTCCCCATCCTGCTACTTTACAGCCCATAAATTTCTGTAATTATAAAGAAATTATTCTGAAGTCTTTTCATATGGTTTGTTTCACAGACGGCAGTAAAATGAACAATAAGGTTGGTCTAGCATTTATTCTTTTTGAAGATCAGTATGAGGTTTGCCATTTCAAGCATCGTATTCGAGATGAATGCACAGTTTTTCAAGCAGAACTTCTCTGTATTTATCTTGTCGTCAAGTGGATCAAGGATAATGGGTCTGCATTCTCAAGGTATCTTATATGTTCAGATTCTCTCCACCTTTTGAACAGTACTACTAGCAGCGACAAACTTGTAATCGAAACTCTTTTAACTGTTAGTTCGCTAAGAGACAAGAAAATTGATATTCGTTTTGCTTATGTGCGCGGTCATCATGGAGTCTACAGAAATGAAAGAGCCGATTTCTTAGCTAAAGATCCTTTAAATTTACCTATCGACTTAAATTCCGAAGAGTTATTGGAAGTCCTTTTATTTTAAAAAGCTTGTATCTAAGTGGAATGAAGAATATATCTCATCTTGTAATGCTAGGTGTACTAAAAAGTTCTTTCCTTCTGTTAATTACAGGCTGCAATCTAAGGCTTTCTTTTTTACTAATTTTAAAGTATCTCAGTTTTTATCTGGTCACGGTAAGTTTGCAAATTATTTGTTTCGTTTTAATCTTAAATCAAATAATTTTTGTGAATGTTCTAAAAGAGTACCACAACCTGAGGATGTGGAACATTTAATGTTTTCGTGTTCTACCTTTGATGGTCCTAGATTATGCATGCAGAATGATTTGAAAAAGCTTGGTGTGATTTGGCCAGTGAACTTATCAGTTTTTGTGAAATCTAGACTGTTGTTCCTTGTTTTGTTCGTTTTATTTATTGGTGTAATATTTAATGTTGTATTTAACTTACATCTGTAAGCCCCGTGTTGTACTTTTGTGATGCACGGGGAGACTGTATGTGTTTAATAAAAAAAATATTGTTACAAGGTGGTTTCGCTTATGTTAAAATAGGGCTTATACTCTTAATGTATTTTCTACTACCCATAAATACATAAACGAGAGGAGTTTTAAGCAGGAATAAGAATATACTATCTTTAACAGGGAGATAATAATAGAAATTCGAACTGGCTGTAATGACTCTTTTTTATTCAAATGCAGCATCAACGATATTTCTTCCAACTGGTAAGTTTCCCCTTTGCTTTTGAATATGAAAATGTGTTTATGCTCAAGATTTTTTAGGCAATTTTATTCAGTACTAATGAATTTAGACTGGTTACTACGGAAGATATAAATGCATTGTAGGCGTCAAACTGACCATGATTGTCATAGTTGTTGCTTAACTGATTGCCCTATTTATGGGACACTGGGTATACATGTAAGCAAAATGCACCTGCATTTCGAAAATTCTGTCTTGTAAATCATTAATAATTTCTAATGATTAAAATAAATAAATCTGATTAAATTATTCAAGGTGATGGTAATTTTAAGAATGCGTTATCATCTTACTTATTATATACAGTGCAAATTAAAAAAAAATTAAATAAAAAACAATTATTCTTCATTAAATTGTTGAAAGGATTTGTCTGGCAGCCCAAACGTTACAGTTTTGACATTGTTGTGGTCTCAGCTGGACACTGAGCACTTTGCAACTTTGTTTTATTTGCAAGAATTGTGTGGCCAACTTGGTCAAATCGAATTCCATTGGTCATACACCTAACCATCTTTGTTGAAGCGATTGTTCTCCAAGGTCTAAGCCAAAAACATGGCGACAAAAACATTGCGGACGAAAACGCTGCGGAGAATACAACGCAAGGCAAAAATGTCGCGGTACAAAACATCGAGGGAGATAAGAAAGCAAAGAGAAAACATCGTGGTACAAAATATCGGGCTAAAAAATAAAGCGGTTCAAAAACTTGGCAGTTTAAAAACATCGTCGTCCAAAATATCATGGCAAACAATAAAGTACCTGCAAATCATCGCATGATGATAACATCGCACACATGCGTTTTTCAAATACCATACTGACATATTATATAACCAACTTTCATCATAACTAACAAATTGACATCCAAAAAATTGTCTACACGCTATACATGAAAATGCTAACGATACTTTGAGAATAAACGGAAACAAACAAAATATATATATAATTTTCACTAAAACAATATCAGATCAACAAGTGTAAAAGAAAATAATTTGATAATTAACTAAGCAATTTTTTTAGAGATAACCTCTTGAAGTGCATTTTTAGACTGCATTCTTCATAAAAAAATTATCAGTAAAACTTTATAAAAAAAGGTTAATTTATTAATGATCCTTGTTAATTAACTATGTAAATTTAAAACCCTATTAAGTTCTATAAGTTGCACTAATTTTTAACTCATTTTCAGAAATTCGCATGGGTAGGCATCTATAGAAAGAAATTTTTTAATCATTGAAGAAATTGAACAAGTACAATTTAAAAGATTCATACTATATGTCTTAGCACATTGGGCTGGCGTTAGGCATTTTAGCACCGGATGCAATTTCTGTGGATCTCTACGCACTTTTTCAGCAAAAATTTATTATTCATTCAAACATATAAGACATAGAATTAAAAGAATCCCTCTTTCCTTCTTGCGTTCCCAAATCATTATGAAAACATTTATAACTTTTAAAACCTGAAAACGTGTGTGTGCGATGTCATCGTCATGCGATGATTTGTAGATACTTTATTTTTGAACCACGATATTTTCAAGAACGATTTTTTTTAAACTGCGAAGTTTTTGAACTTCTTTATTTTCGACCGCGATATTTTGTACCAAGATGCTTTAGATCTACGATGTTTTCTCTTTGCTTCCTTTTCTCCCACGATGCTTTCGCCTTGCGTTGTTTTCTCCGCGACGTTTTCGTCCGAGATGTTTTTGTCGCGATGTTTTCGGTGGACACCGTTCCCCAAGGTTTTGGAAGCTCTACCAACCATGTAAGATTGTTGTATGAAATACTGATGCGAAATTCGAGTTGATCAATTATGCCATATATCTTGCAAAACTTGCGATGAAGAAGCAATTCATTTTGAATTGATGCGTCTACCATAAACATGGCATATGAAAACCACAATTGCATTCAATAGAATCCAATGCCATACTTCGAAATATTTTTGTCCGTTCTATCGGCACGTCCTATGAACTTGCTGTATATCGCAATTACATGAGGCTGAAGTACTGCAATCCTCTGTTTCCCAGGAGCTGAACCTAATGGATATACTCCTGTACAGTTTATTCTATTGTAACAATAATGTTAGGTTTCTATCGTACTTAAAATTCTAATTTTTTTATTAACGAATTATTATTAACACATTTATAAATAATCAGCAATTTTTTGTGTATAAGTAATTTAACTTTTGTATTTTCCCATCATAATTATATAAAAAAGTGTCTTGACATTTAATCACAGTTTTACGCATTCATATCTGACAAAAGCTGTGTCAAATATCAATCAATGAGGAGGTATGAATTAGATAATTTCATTCTAATTGTTTTGTGATTATGACTGCATAAGAAGACTTATTTAAAAACCTAAGCCTAGATGCAATGTTTATGTATTATGAACCAAAAATATTTCAAGAGAGATCTTATTACTTAAATAAGACATCGAAGAAGTTAATGACATTAGTAGGAAAATATTCCTTCATAGTGTATCGTAAAATTATTTGTGCTTATGACGTATTGCGCCGTGGAATTAGTTTTGCTCGTGACTTGTGCCGTGACATAAAAAGGGTGGGAAACACTGCACAGCACAACCATGATATTCGATCAATGTTGTGCTTTCTCGTTGCAATGAGCGCCCTTCACCATAGCACATTAAATAACAGTCTCAGACGCTTACATATTAATAATCTAAAGTAGGTGATAATCTTTCGAAGAACTGATCCATCGCAGTTACCTTGAATATTCTCCAGATAAAACTCAGTTCATCTACCAGGTTCCACATTATCGATGCTTGATCAGCTCACTTTCTATTCCTTTTTACTCTACCATTTTTTCTTCTACTCTCTGTCTTCCTAAAAAAATAGTCCAGTCAGATCTCCGTACAATTATTACGTCTTCTGCAAACTTGTCTTCCTTCGTAGATTTCCTCGTTCTTTCTTCATCGCAAAAGTCCATGAAGTCATTACTCTACTCACACCATCTTTTTTTCCCCAATCTTCGTTTATTCATCTTCATCGCAACACTCAGTCATTACTCTCTTCATCTTTTTGCTCGCCGTTCCTCTCTTTTTTTTCTCTTTTCCCTTTTTTTGCCTCTTCTTTCAACAATATTTTTTCTCTGTTTGCCTTTACATAATTATTTACTAAAACTAGCATTTGAATCAGCCACACCTCTTGACGTCTGGCATTTATTAAGGGATATTACTCACCACTTTCTTGAAGGTCAGTTGGAACCACGCAGGATATTAAAATTATGCAGCAATATTTCTTTTTTTCGCCCCGAAAGCGAGACTAACATTATTGTTCTTCGCTCTACCTACATATGGTAGTAGACCAAGGCATCAGACGAAACGATTCTTAGAAAATATAGACACGGAGACAGTCTGTTTGCTATTATTCCTTTCCGAGTGCTGATCAGAACAAATGATACTATTTAACCTTCTTTGACGTCACATTTCTATATAAAAGAGTAAGTAATCAACCCGTTTAGCTAGCAACTAAACGATCAGTGGTTCGAATCTGAAGAGGATGTGTAGTTCAGTTTCTATGTCCTACACACCACGAAACCTAAGAAGGTCTACAGTGGAGTCCAAGCTTATGGACAATAACTCGTGACCACCTGGATTTGGTCGACTGGATTCAGTGCTTCTGTCCATTGCGCTTTAAATGGAGAAGAATATAAAAAAGTATCGCATTCAACCGAGCTTATACTTTTGATATAAGAAGTTAGGACAAGTGGTCGATCCATGGTCTGAATCCCAGCTAAGGTACAGTTGACTTCTTATATTTCGTGCTTCTCCAGAGTGAAAATCTTACAGGACAGTCTGAACGAAAAATATGGTGGATGGTAACTTGTCAGTACCTGGATTTAATACTATTGGAGTTAGTGACTTTCTCCAGGCACCCTTTAAGTAAGGAAGACCGTAACGAGTTACCACATTCCACCGTACAAGAACTCGTAGTGTGAGTGGTTAGGAAATCCAGTTAGCAATTGGAAAGTCCGTAGTTTTCGGTGACGACTCCCTCCGCAAGACCTAACACATTTACATTTTACAAAGCTTGTGTGTTTTTTTTATCTTTACTTTCTACGATTTCTGTCCAGTCGTTAGATAAAGATTTGCAATTTTGTAAGTTACCCAAAGCAAGCTCTTATGAAGTGAAATTCCAAAATACGCGCTTTAATCTCAGTTTATAAAAAAGCTTTAAAGATAATATTTCACTTGATACTAACCATCCCACGTGATGTAGCAATTTAAAATGCAATTTCACTAAGTGCTAAAGCTGACCTATTTAAAAGATGAATATTAATCAACTTCATACATAAATGAAAAATAAAAGTAATAAAAGTCTTATGCGAGAGAGTAAAATAAATGCATTTTTTTATAAATCCTAATTCCAAGAAACTACGGCAGCTGCTGATTAACATATTAAAGCAACAGTTTTATTAATTTATTAATTTAAGTGAAGGAGAAGTAGATTGACTTACTTACATTGTCTTAAAAGATGTTATGTAAAGAACGCAAAAATAAGCCACGCAAAATTTACTCATTTTGATTAACGAGCTAGTGAGCTAAATTTAGAGTAAATGAACAAAGGAAGCTCACTTCATTCAAGTCTTTAAATAAAAATTTTCTTTTGTTTAAAAATGCTCTCATGAAAATTTTAATAAGGCGCTGGTAAATAGCAAATACGTTTCTGTTGAATTCTCTTGATTCAAGTCCTAATTTAAATTAATAAACTAGCTGCAAAAATTAGCTTTAAGGAAAAAAATGGGAATTACATTAATTGAAAATTAGAAATTTACATATCAAAATACTGCAAAATTTTAATACTAATTAGAGTCAAATTATTACTCCTTCTTATAAACTAATTTATTTTGATTCGTTTTTTACTTTTAATTTTACTTTACCTTTTTAGTACTGATACTTCCTTATTGCCTGATCTTTGTTAGTGTTTTTTAAAATGATAGGAACAAAAATGTTTTAGTATAAATATAGGGTGCTTGAAATGTAATATATATACAATAAAAAGTTTATTTTCTGGAAAGTAATTATTTCTAATGTCACTCACGTTAGACTTTGGTGCGTTAAGGATTCGAAAATATCTGCTTAAATAACTAGGCAAGAGGAAAAAGAAGGCTTTAGACTTCACTGAGAAAAATAAAAGCTCTTACAAGTGAGATAAACAGCAACAGAGCAGTCCGAGGAGTAAATAGGGATAAGACGAAATTCTTCGCAACATGTGAAGAGTATGGAATATCAACATCTTTCGAAAGAAAATTCTACAGCATTAATAACTGATCGCATTAAATTGTAAACTGCACAAATTACTGCATTGATTTCTCAAGAATTAACTAAACAGAAGCTGAGCACTATCACAAATTATACCAACTTTCACAGCATTTTGTTCTAGACACATGAAGTATCAATATTAAATCGTCAATTTACCCCATAGGCAAATAAACTAGTGATAATGGGGAAATAGCTAACGAAAGGAATAATTATTAACATTATTTTGAAAAGAAACAGGAAGAATTTGAAGAAGTATAAATACATTTTTTATTGCAAACGGATTAGTAACAGGTCCTATTACGGCAGGCATCTTCATAAATCTGTTTATTTTGCAAATTTTTCATGAAGTTAAGCCTGCAATTGGACGAATAAAGTTCACTGGAGGCAAATGGATGAAATGCACTGATCGTAAATTTTCAAGACAGTTGGCTCACCATTGAATGGGTCGAAACAACCCTGACCCTATTAGTTCGAGCCGGGTTTGAGTCTTGGCTAATGGCCTAGCTGCACGGGTATTTTCATTGTTTTCCTTAAGTTTGATGTTCCCCAGGTGATCTAATACACTTTAGAAAGTTCTTTTCGAAGGTATTTCTCTTGGGTAGGTTACGTGATTTCCCATAATCATATACTAATCCATTCCAATCCAATCCAGGCAGATATTCCGCTTTCCAGAACTCCCGGAAATGGTCGTATAAACAAACAATTTCGAAGGCCTCTGAGTATAGATTTAACTTATTGATCTACTGATTTAATCTTTGTTTAAACTTGGATGATATGTAAGACACAAATGAAAATTAGAACAGTCTATTTCCTTTTTGAAATTAAAGTATATATGTTAGGGGAAACATGTAGGTCACAATTTAATATCAAATTATTTCTATAGTATTTATTAAGTTATTAGTATTTGCAGAGAAAGGAAATAAGTTTATGTTATTGCCCGTCGTATTTGGATTTGTTGCTAATCTGTATGCAATAAGCAAATTATATTTATAACATCTTCAAATTCTTCCTCTTTCTGTCTAAAATACTGATAATTCTTCCGTTAGCTTGTATATTTCATCATTATCATTACTATGTTGCCTCTCTAAATTGATAATATAATATTCGTATTTGCTCTGTCTAAAAAGCAGCAATGTTATTCATAGAGTGTTTCAAATTTTAGAGTCAAATGAAATGACTAGAATAATTCGGTCTTTATTTGACTAAATGGGTTAACTGCATGCCGAGTTTCATGATTTTCGCTATAGAGAATGTGGGCAAATTTTCTCTATAAATTCATCCACGAAGACATTCATTCTTTAGGCAAGCAGTCATTGTATGCTTTTCCATAAACAGCCAATCCAATAGTTTTTAGCTTCACTTTCCCACTATCGGATACCACTGTGGAACATTTGGAATTTGACTCAGGCTCAAATCTTGGCGAATGGGCTAACTGCAAGTGAGTTTTCGTCTTTTCCTTATGTGTAACGAGTAAGTTTTCCTTAGAAAGTTTATCATGAAGACATCCTCCTTCTCGCAGACAGACAAAGCTAAAGTGCTTTGACATAATGCAGTAAATCTAAACCCATGAATCAGTCGTTCATACTTGCGCTTTTTCATTTGCATGCTTTTATTTAGCATTAAATTTACAAAATTTCTCTCTCTCTCTCTCTTGCTTTTAGTTATTTACTTATTTATTTTTTGTAATTTTACAACCAAAAATTTTGGATTTGAAGCCACAGATTTGAGTTTGAAATTAAATATTCTGAATAGTACGAAAAATTGCTGTGAAGTTATAAAGAGTGATGAAATGCAATTGGCATTTGAACTGCATATTATGGAGAATAATTAGAAACTATATTTAATTTTACCTGCGCAGGAATATTCAATGTGCAGGATTTTTTGTTTATTTACGTGTTCCCACCTTAGGCACTATACGGAATGGAGGAACGCCTCTGTGGAGGATTTTCGAAGGAAAAACTGGCTCGTATACAGGTTGACACGGGAATAACCACGAAAACGGCGATGAAGTGAGCCCGTTTGCGAGATTCGAACCTCAGACCGAACTATCAGTGTTCAGTGACTATACTGCTCGGCCGCTGATGGGCAATGTGTAGATTTGGACTCACATTTGCCAAATCCATATAGTGCAGCCTTCTAACGTGAAACATGAATTGTCGTTCTGATTTTTACTACACTGTCAAGACATAACTGATTACAATAGAAATAACAATTTTATTGTACTTAAATTTAAAATACAAAACTAAACTAATGAAACAGATTGAAAGAGAAACGTGCAATATAAAATTAAAATTAAGTGAAAAAGTAACCTTAGTTTGGCGTTTATTTTGAATAAACGTTAACGATATCGAGGACCATCAGACACGGGTTTCTCTTGTACAGGAAAAAGAGTTTTACTCAACTTGAAATTTTAGTACGTGTATATTCAAAATCTGCACCAAACTAAGGCTCATTTTTGCATAAATTTAATGATCACTTATGACTTCTTCTTCTTTCGGGAGTAAGAGACAATATACAAATTTGAATTATCTACAGTTCCCGAGTTCAATTCTATTCCAGTGTCTGCCTTGGTAAGATTGTATGAACTAATTATTTAATATTCAACAGCACAATATTCAACAGCAACAACTGGAAAAAATAGCGTTGTCTATGGATACAGACAAAGGATGCTGTTTAAGACCAACGTGATGTTATCAGTTCTTTTAAATTCCAGCTAAAAGTCTATTCTAAAATTTACAGCTTCTCTTATTTACGCTTTCTTATGGAATAGTTGAAAGAGTAAAGAGCTACAATAAATTTTAACATTAACAAGAAACATATTAATTAAAATAATTAATCTTATAGATACTCCTAAGAAACATTAGCACATTCGACATTAATGACTTTGATAGAAAACCGCTAATTACTAACAGTGAACGAAATTTCGCAGAGAATACGAAGCTTCTAAACCTAAATTCGTTTCTTTTCTTTTTATATCAGCATTGTTCTGCAAGCGATTTTAGTTTCTTCCAGATTATCGAAAGGAAACTTTTGCTAAGGTTTTTTTTATTAAGGTATGATTCAACTATTTAAATTACAGCTGCCTAAATTACTAGAATACTAAAATTGATACTAAAATTATCTACATACATAATTTTGTTAAAAATACTGCGTTCATTTTCCTACATCTCAATCTCTGTGTGCTTGAGACATGAAACATGTGTATTTGTTTTTCATGCCGCAGCTAGAAAGTACTACAAGCACTTTCATGTTAAACACTACAACTTCAATGCGTTGACTACTGTAGCAACAACATTTTGATTAAATTTAGACAAACCTCCAACAAAACTGTAGCTAGCGATAAAGATTTGCTCATTTGTGTTAATTATTCAGTCAATCTTCCCCATTTTTTACGACGCAACTTATCCTATTTTGAGACATTTATGTGTTTGCAAGATATGTTTGCCATTACAGATAAGAATGATTTAAAAAACCGAGGCAATGCTTTGAACTTCTGGAACTATTAGCTACAACCAAGCAATCAAAACCCCTACATTATATCTGCGCTTAAAAGCAGAAGAATTATCTGGCTCATTGTCATGAAAAGTGATTTATAGAGATTTATATTACTATTTTTAGTGATTTTATAGACTTTTAATAGTTTTGAAATTAAACATTCTATATTCCTCGTAAAAGCTTCAGTGCAGGCTATTAGATTCTCATTGTACTCGTACTACTAAGATAATATATTCGACAAATTACATATTAAGACGCCAGAAACACCGCTAAGATTTCATCAATACAATTCCCCAGCTTTATGTCTCATAATCAGCTTGGAATACAATCAGGTAAATATTAGATCTTCAATGGACAGGATGAGTTGTCAAGTAGTGTTAAATCTCCATTCAGGTGAAACATGCGGAATATATTAGAGATAAAACGACTCTATTATAAGCCATTACTATTCGGATGTATTTGCAGTCTTATCGTTGTAGCCACGAACTGGATGATGAGTGCTCTCCAAGGGGAGGGCGGCTCATATTATAGTAAATCAGTTTGCCCCAACGTTACTCTGTAGTTATTGTTATTACCAGAGCTTATGCTACTCGCCATCAAAAAGGTTTTCTGGACGGGTGGGGAAGGAAGCAGTTTAAAGTCTGTCACAATTAAATAGGAGAATCTTTATATCTGTGGACATAGACGAAGGTCTTTTATACAGGGAACAACCTTATTGCATCTTTTAGCATTTGGCTGAAGCATTCAGGTGTTGCAAAATGCCTGCTATAAGAGAAAGACAGCATATTCTGATAATTATTTCAAATTTCACTAAAAGTTAACCTTAATATAAAACTGCCCAATTTTTTCTTGGATTTATGTCGCATACACTCGTTACATTGAGATGGTTATGCAAATTAAAGCCCACGAGAGTATAAAAGAGAGTTAAGGTTAATTGCAAATCATGCCTTGTGGAGTAAAAAGGTGCCTTGCGTTTCGAAAGAGCTACATCCGATCTGTTTAGAAAGAGTTAGCTGGAGTCTGCGTCGACTCCCGCTGTCGTCCGATGTTGATAAGTGTTTTCTGTAGTGATTTGATAATGATAAAATTCGAATGTCTTTCCTACAGTTTCAGATCAGATTATCTAAAATGTCAAAAGTTAGTATCAGCAGGTTATTATATAGGTATTTCTTCCGCCATCTTAGCATGCCTTCGTGGTGTAGGGGTCAGCACGCTCGGCGCGTATCGAAAGGTCCGGGGTTCGAGTCCCGGCGAGGGCATTGCTCGTTTTTCATCTCTCCTCCTTCTAAATAACCTAATGTCTCTACAAATGATCCTTTAGTTTCTAAATTCTCTCTTTAGTTTAATCTCCTAAGAATAAAGAAATAAAATTTATTCAACTTTAAGAAAGTTCATTGTGGTCAGGGCAATAATATGACGTCTATTAGGATGTAACTCTAGTGAAATGTTATTAGCTGAATATATTTTTAATAGCATGTTCTATTCAATATTGAGAGAATAGTACGTTCAATATTGCAGCTCTAATATTAAAGAATAGGTACATAGTACTAGAGTTACAATACTGTCGGCTCAATGTTCGTTAATACTTTAAGTCACGAATGAAGAATTTATTATCCGTTTTTAAAAAGAAGCAAATTGTTAGACTTCAAATTTCTGTTACAAAGTTTCAGGTCTTACTGTTCAGCTTAGCGGGAAAATTTCTGCCCTTGTAGTATGGATCTGTATAAAACTGTGATATGATTTTCTGTCATCTGTATAGACGATAGAAAACGATATAACGATGCCAATAATACAAATTTTTGCTGCTGAAATAGTTGAAGAAAGTGGGCAGAAATACTCAGGACAAAGTAATAAGCCGTTTAATAAGAAAATTTGTAAAACCAAACAAGGTAGGCAAATATTTTCAGTTACAGTAAAGCACAGTTTATGCGTTTTATAACTTTTTAACAAAGCTGGAAGGAGCAGTAAATAAATTTACAGGGAAATTAAAGGGCGGAGATAAGAAAATTGAATGCAGAGCAATCTCTTAAAGAAATCAGTTTTCGGCCATGAAAAAATCTAAAATGTTAGGGTTTCAATTTGGCATGTAGAAACAATCATGTGTTATTGGAACAAGAAATATTAAAAGTTTCAGCTGTGTTGTCACCGAGATTCCAACCATAGACATTCCAATAGCTAAGTAAGTGTGATAATGGCAGAATGTGAGATTTCTTACTTTCTTCCTCGGTTTAAGAGAAAAACTGGCAAAAGGCATGATACCTAACTGAGTAAATTTAGATCCAAGTGGTGGCAAGCTATTAAGATTTTCAAAACAGGAAGCAGGGAAAATTAATTTCACTCTCGGCGGGATACGAGTTACAGATCTTTCAGTTTCCAGATAAACGTACTGAACATTCCCACCACAAAAACACGGATGGAGGAATGCTATAATTCTTTCAAGATAGTGGCAAAGAATTTAATTAGCAGATGATAATGTTAATAACTATGGTGTTCTTGAATCAGAAAAGCGTAAGTATTTATTTATTATCATAAATATGTTCGATGATATAATTTTTAGTTACAATGAAATAATGAATTTGCGAAATGTACGGTAGTGTTTTAAATAGTATTAGTATTTTCGTCATTATTAATATTACTTAAATATTGTTTTCAAATAAAATATTTTCTTATTTCCTCTTTTTTTTTTCTTGTGTTTTCCTTCCTCATTTCCACTCTCTTCTTGTTGGGAAAGACAAATAGTTAAATAAATACGTTTTCTATTAACATCAACGCCAGCAATTTCTTCAGAAGCTCTTCTTGCACATAAGACAGCGATCATATACTTCTTCATCCCAATCCTATAACCTAAGAAAAATCCATATTATCTTTTCTTCTTATCACTGACCGTTTCCGTTACCGTCTTCTAAGCGTAGATATGTGTTGGAAGCCATTTGATTTGAGACTAAAGCAATTAATGATCTTTTCCCCAGAACTGTCATTTCTGTAATGGGCTGCACCAACGAGCATCGGTGGATTTCCTACAGTATAGCATTTAATCCAATTAATGATGCATTTCAGATTTCATCTATTATATAAGAAAGAATTCAATCAAAACTTTTATTAATTTCTTTTCTTTTTCCTTATTATATAGGGTATAAGTGAAATGAGAAACCTGTCGCATGAAAATTAAAATTTAGTTTCCCGAAAAATATTCAGTATGACGTAAAGTTTGAATAAAATTCTATCGAAAATAATCCATTTTATTTGACTGCGATTTGATGTAAGTTGTTTCTGTTCCGGAGGAAAAACGTAGTTTTTCTCCCTCCTGTTTGCCCTAAATGTTTGCTCATGAATATCCTGAATTTACAATAACCTGAGATTGAATTCTTGGGTCATTTTAATCACTCAGTGGGAACCAAGCGAGTGAAAAATATTATAAATGGATAAGAAACATCTCAATAAAAATGAAAATTTAGCAAAAAAAAGCAGCTGTAGCTAGGCTCAGGTTTTGAATAATAATGTACCGATTTTGAAGACGATACCTTTTTTCCCTAATGAAAACATTCTTTTTCAGTTTTTTCCTCCTTGAAGGTAAATTTGTAATCTTGCACGCCACGCATTATCTGCGCTAATATAAGGTTACTTTTGCATAAATCAAATTACATGGATTGTTAAATAAATATGAAAAACATTACAAATATTATATACAGTGAGATCAGATGGAAACCATGGTAGTGCAACTTATGCTACCCGAAAGAAAAAATATTCAGATGAGGCGTAAGTTTTGAATAAAAGTTTGAATGAAAAAATAATTAAAAACGATTCCAAAGCAGTTAGATACAAGACCCTCTTCTTCATGAGCTAAAAGTTCAAAAATGTTTTAGAAAACTGCCTGACCTGAATGCAAAATCTACGCCAAGCAAAGTCATTTTTTATAATTCCATAGGGATTTCAGAGAGCATTGCTAAAGACTCCTTTTTTTAAAAAAATATTAATTCTTACTACTTTCATTTGAAAATTACTTAGAATAAGGTAAAAAAAATTATGAAAAATTTTCATTACTCGTTAATATATTAAAAACAAAAGTTCCGTAACATTTGAACACATAATTTACTAAGACGAAACTTAGCTAAATTGTTCTAACATAGATATTTTGACACAAAATCGGACTTTTTCTCAAATAATATACTAGTTTCTTTCCATATTTGGATTCTACGACTCAAATTATACCTAGGTATTAAATTGTGTAATTTTTGGTGATAAATTTAAAAATTTATCCTGGCGCATTTTGTTGAGTTTGCGCCAAGAATGATTCCATTAACGAACTTCTTAATTTATAGCAACCTATTTTCCTCTCCTTTTTTTCATTATCCAAGAGCGGAAAAAAGTCATAGTTCATGCTTTCAAATAATTTTAACAAAGTGCGTAAACCACATTTTCGTTGTTACCGCTTATAATAAATAGGCCAAATTTCAAAACATGCCAAAATGTAAATTCACTTATATTATAGGAAATTTTGAATAAAAAACTCTAATTTTTTTCAAGTACGCTTAGAAATACACTAGTGAAATAAATTAAGAGAATTTTCATATTTTATCAAATTGCATGAAAACAACTGAAATGAAAGAAAAATCACTGCTTCTAGATAAAAATACAAATACGTAAGCATACACGTGCGAGTAGGCGAAGCCAGCAGAAAAACAGACTTTATAAGAACGTGGATGTCAAGACGAATTCCGTTCGCTAGCACACCTCGGCGAATTTCTTGGTGTTATCTTGCAGCAATTGGTTAAATTCATATCGGAACAGTAAAAATGAGTAACCACCAACGTTTAGATCAGGGGTCGCCAAAGTGGTCTATATAGACCTCTAGGGGTCTATTTAACATCAGTAGGGGTCTATCTGACTCAAGGGGTCGAATGGGGGTCTATTGGGACTCGAAGGAAAAACAGTTCTTAATACGCAAATCACACATATCTAACTGCGTACGTAAAAATTTAAAATATTTTTATAATTGACTTAATATTATATTCTTTATAGAAAATAAAATAATAAATCAGAAAACAATCTTCCCCTTTTTTCCTTATGGGTTTTCGTATGTATACCGTGACGTCACAACTTGACCTTGTGACCAGTTTGTAATCTCATAGTATGTAGCCAGAAGAGCGATTGAGGCTTATCCGTGTCTCTTGCTGGCGAACCCATCAACCAGTTAGGAAAAAACAATAAAACCATATTTTTTATTTAGCAGACTTATTTGGAAAATTTAATGACGTTCAAACAAAACTGCAAGGAAAAGATGTAACAATTATCCAAGCTCGGACAATACTGTTAGGCTTCCAAGTAAAATTAAACTTATTTAGATCTTCATTGCTACGTAAGGATTATAAGTATTTTTCAATTCTGCAACAATTAAAAATAAAAGAAGAAGACTTGGAAATATATACAAATCATCTTCAAAAAATAAGCGACGATTTTAAACTGCGCTTTGTTGATTTGGAAAACATCGAAATCCCTGATTGGATTACTGCGCCATTTTCGGCGCAAATTGATCGGCGCAAATCGACATCAACATACAAGATGAGCTTGCTGAACTATTGTCCAATCTTGAAGCAAAAGCGCTTATTAAAAATTTGACAACACATAAATTTTGGACTAATGTAAATATAAAGCAAAAATATGTGAAACTTTACGAAATGGTTCAGCCATTTATGCTGGCGTTTCCAAGTTCGTATATAGTTGAAGCCGGTTTCAGTCACGTTAATTCAATTTTAACTAAAAACAGAAATAAATTAAATGTGGAGCTTCGAGGGGATTTATGGTTAAAATTGACTAATTTCGAACCCAATATAGCGAACCTTGCCAAGAAACACCACGCACACTCATCTCATTAAGAAGTAAAAAATCTGTAGCTACTTTACTTACTGTTTCTGATTTATTAAATATTTAGACTAATATATAGTTTTATTTTAATTACCTGAAAATTACCTTTGTGGGGGTCTATGGAGATTTCGAAAAATTATATAGGGGGCGATGATCAAAAAAGTTTGGCGACCCCTG